>VZTA01029334.1:0-23830 GCA_013398855.1 Mohoua ochrocephala
CAGTGGGTGTGCATTTGGGATGCAGGTAAAAACACATATGCAACTTATTTTACACAAATCAGCATTTTTTCTTCCTTGCATTGCTCCTGTAGAACAAACACTTCAGAGTGAACTAGTTTCTCCCCCTTCTAGTGCTTAACATTCTCTGAGCTGCCTGCAAACCTCTATCAACCGTGATTGCTATCAGCAGAAGATACACTCATCAGATCCCAGACTTTGTAGCCTTCCATCACCTTCTACTTTTGTGGTCTTTAAAACCCACTACTCCTAAAGCACAGCTGGAGGCCTAATTTAATTTATGCTTTTCAAAAAAGAAGCCATTGGTTTGCTCCAACTTGTTTCATACAGTACAAATAGTGTAGCCAAGGCCGTATGTTCCTGGTTACCCCAACATGAGAGCGTGCATTTACGCCAGCCCATCTGGCTAGCTAATTGTACTTTGTAAGCACGAGCCTCAATGAAATGTTTCTGCTTGTGGGTAGCATGCTTTAAACAACAAAAATACCGGGTTATCATTCACCAAACTGATATTACATTAAAACTTTATGACAGCAAGCAAACTCATGCTGACAAGCACAGTCTAACAACATTCTGTCATTCATCATAATTAGGAGCTTGTGATAAATTTGATGTTCTGCTCTCCCTTTTAAATGTACTTGCTTTCTTTTTAATATTTAGTTATCTTTATATATCATTAGTCATTGTGTTCAGACAAGGAAAATAGGGAACGTAAACAGCAGAACATGTTTAACTCTTCCATGAAGTATCACACTGAGAACATATCAAAGAAAACATGCAACAATTAAAGGACACATATCCCAGGGAAAAAATACAACTTTTAAATACTTTTAGTTTAGTGTTATAAAGGGTTTATATTATCTTTTTAATATAGAACTGAATAATTTGATAAATTATTCAAATACTTTGTATAAATATTTATAGATAAGAGACATCCCACCCCACCAGAAGGCCTCAGAGGTTTTGACCTACATTCTTTTATACTGACCTACCTGGGACACATTCCTTGGAAACAGCACTATTAGTTATCTGTAAGTTTAGGGGGTGCTAGTAAGCATAACCCAGAAACTGTATCACCATCATGTTTTTGGATGGCATGTTTGTGGGAAGAATAAAGTAGTTGAAAATATTTTATGGACTTATTCTCAAGTACCAAATTAAAAAGGAAGAAAGATGGAAGGAAGGAAGGAAGGAAGGAAGGAAGGAAGGAGAAAGAAAGGAGAAAGAAAGGAGAAAGAAAGGAAGAAAGGAAGAAAGGAAGAAAGGAAGAAAGAAAGAAAGAAAGAAAGAAAGAAAGAAAGAAAGAAAAAGAAGGAAAGAAAGAAAACAAAAAAGTTATATATACCCAATCTACAAAAGCTGAAGAATCTGGCTTGTGAGGGAGACACAAATCCCTAGTCTGTTGGGATCCAATCTTTGTAGACTCAATTTTCATGCTGGATTAACTCCTGATGATGACTTCAAAAGGACAAGGTTTTCACCTCAACGGTTCAAAGCAAAACTGAAAAGAAAAAAGCCCACACAAGACTCCCCAACCTGTTTTTGATGTGGAATGTGCTGCACAGGATGACTGGGACTCGCTGAGCAGCTCTGATCCTCTAATCTACATTGTTCAAGAAAATGACTTTGAAATGCATTTTGTGGTGTAGAATATTTTGTGGTGCAAATGATTATGCAACCCAATGTAACCTTTTATATAATTTAACATGTGATCATCAGGTTCTGTACAACACAAATCTAGCCAGAATGTGTGGAATAATATCTTGTTTACAGTATCATATAGATTTGCAAAGAGATGTCTGATGTGTACTCCATGCATTTTTCAAGTGTAGACAGCTTTAGGGATAATTTAGCTACATATGTTATACCGATATATTATATATTTATTCTTATACGTCTCATTCTAAAGCTTTTGTGTACTTCAAGCTTTTTGTGTTTTAATTTTCTTGTCACATTTAAAGCAATATATCAAGCTGAGCTTCATGTTTAAACCCAGACATGGAACAGCTGCATCTTTATGTTTTGACTAGGAAACATTAGGCTCCGCACCAAAAGCTGACTAAAATATTTTCCAAAGAGAGTGCTTGCTAAAGGAGAGCAAACTACAACAACAAAGATTCACATTTCCTATCTTTCAACAAAGTAGAGGCAGTAATGATTCTTCTAATGGTAAGGTGATAATTGTCATGTAATGTTATATCATCTTTGCTTGAAGGTACTTTTTGTTTTCATTTTTAGCACCTTTTTGAAAGGTTACACAACCTATAAAATAGGTATTATACAAAGTTTGGGTATGCAACCCAAACTCAACACTGAGCCAGGCACTCGAAAGTTCATTTCATTTCAGGAGAATATCACTGAAGATTCCAGCCAGAAATCAAATGGATACCTAAGGATGAAAGGTGATGATAATCTTGAAGATTAAGTGAAGAATTGTTTCAGAACACAATTCCCTTTTTTCTAATGAAATGACAAAGTTATTTCCACTTTGGAAAGTGCTTTTGATGAGGTTCTGCATTTGAGGGCAATGTCTGTGTGTAAAGGGCAAGTGTTATGGAATAAAAGTTGGTTCAGAAAATTACAGACCAAATGAGGAAAAACAAATGAGTAGTTTTAAATGGGTCCATAGAACAGTAAATAATAAGGAATCAGAAAAACAAATATTTTTTTCATTTAAATGCTAATATCACCTTTGCCTTCTAGAAATAAAGAAAATTAATAGGAACAACATGAATGTACTTTGATCAAGCTCAACAACCGGTAGCAGGATATTCACCATTTTGTAACCAAATGGGACATTTCACAGCTGTGTAATTTTGCAGCTATTTGTGCTGAACTAAACAATAACTAAACGGTATCCCACAGTTGCACCTGCTACCAGTTTTCTCTACTCCATGACCTTAGGGTAAAGCTGAAACATCCAGGAGTATAGAGAGGGAAAGAACAGCGCCCCTATGAATGAGACCCTTCAGCTCAAAGGTGTGTGATTCGGTATGAGTCAAACATGCCAAACTCCAAGCCCTATTACATGTCCTTCCTCACCCAACAGCTTCTTCTGTGGGTATTCAGGTGCCTCTTCATCAAAATGATGGTGTGGATACAAAAAACCATCGTTGCTCAGAACAGATGTAATAAAATACATTGATCTGAGGTGACATAAATCTTGATAACTTTTATGAAATTTCTCCCAGACTTTTGCACCTGAGTTACTTGTCATCTGCACTCAATTTAAACACACTGGTACAGTTAGAGCAATATGCCTTCCATCCTCCCTGACTCTCACAACAGCATGCAGACATGCTGCTAAAAGCTGTCTTTCAAATGGTTTCTGTTCAGGTGTGAGAAAGAGGAAGAGTTTGGGAGCTGGGGGTAGCTGTAGGAGAGGGAAAAGCAAAACACTAGAGCTGAGGGTTTGTGCATCACCATATTGCTGAAAAACTGAGCTGAGCTAAAATACATGTAAATTATTATCAGTTTTCGTGTATTTAACACTAATTCTCTTTTTAAGCCTATATAAAGTTTACCAGGCATACGCTCTGCAAATTAAGCAAATTCCCTATTTTAGGATTTACAGGAATAAATCTTTACCCACAGGCCCTGACAGAACTAGGTAAACAGAGTCATTGCTCAGATGTGAAACATGCTATCTCACAGTGCATCAACTGCTGCAACACTTGGCTTCTCACTTACTAGGTCTGAGCCCGTTCACAGACACACAGAAGCAAATGCAGGGATCCTGTGCTCTCTGCTGGCACAAGGAAGGTGAGAGGGAAAAGGCTAGAAAGAAACTGAAAAGGACTGCAAAAGAGGGAAAGATCACTTTTAACATGCCTTCCTTTTCTTTTTCTTTTCTTTTTTTTCTCCCTTAATTGTTTGAGTCTGTTCTCTGGTAAACACGAAAATTAGGCTACATAAGCCTTTCTTCTGACCTTATATGGGAGATCTTGGTGTATTTCATTACAAAGTATGATGCTATGTCACAAAACACTCTCTCTGTTGTCAGAAAGAGCTTAAACTGCAACCCAGAGGCACACACAAAAGAACATTTGAATGTTCTCACAGAGTACATTTGATTTTTAAAAAAATTAAGTCACCATTTATCCAAGAAAACCTATCAACTCAAAGCATGCAAAGCTTATTAATAAAAAGGTACTTATAGGAAATTAAAACTACAGCCTAAAAAATTTTTGACGGTGATCCTAAATTCACTATAATGCTGTTTAGTGAATCTTATATGCGGTTAGAGGAGTCCTCAAAGTAACGACATCACATTTCTAGCGCATCAGAAATTGAGTCCCAAATTCTTGCTGTGTCTTCTCTGATGCCTGGGTGTAGAGTCTGCATGAGAAAAAGCTCATTATGTCCCACATGATCAGAGATACCCAGCAGAGATAACAGTCTAAATCATTTGTTCTTTTTAAAATAATTTATTCATAGGTAGGAATATGAAAATGTGCCCTTTATGGAGTTTATCTGTATCTATGGCAAACACAACTTAAATCAATTCTTCATCTCCACGACTGGCAAATTTTGACTCAGGCACTAGGGATTTTTTATTAACCTCCATTAATTCAGCAGTCCTACCACTTTAATAACAAATAAAAATGGATGGCTAAGAAGTTTCATCTTATTAAAAGGTGTGAGTGAGTACAATTAAACATGCCTTACATATCTCAAGATATATTACACATTCTAATAAAATTCCAGGGTTATAAAGAAGTATGTGAAGTTTATTAGGTTGTTGACTAGCGATCACATATAGCACATCATTTCTGCAGTAGGAGGAACACGCTATGATTGATCTTAATTTCTCTTGAAGTTCTGATTTTATTTTTGGCATTTCTATAGAATCCTCAGATATCCCACTGCAATTTAATTTTAATTAGATGAGCAAATAAGATGATGAAAGTATTTTTTTTTCCATAGCATTCAATGAATTGCCTACATATTACATTCTACTATTTGAAAAAATATTAAAATCTGTATGGGTTACAAATCTCTAAAAAACCCTTGTATTTCTGCTCATTTTCAATTCAGACAACTCTAATTTTCCATTAATCTAACTTATTTTAAGTGAGTGTCTCAACTACTTAGTGTCTCTCCTTACCTACTTTTATTTAAATAAAAAATTCTAGTCCAAAATTTTAGCAGCCTAAAACTCAGGGCCAATCCATATTTAGCGCATGAGAAATAAATTAAAATAGTCTAGAATCAGACCATATAACCTTTTAAAAGTGAGAAATAATGCATAAAAGATCTGGGGAGAAAATCCCAGACCACACTATTTAACATAAAACAATGGATTAGGAAGAGGGAAAAAAAAAAGAATATGTATCAGATGATGTAAAGAAAATGGGTCCAGCATGCTACGAATATAACAATGAAGAAAGCATGCACACAGTGTTACACCACTGAAAAGCTAAGTCAAGATAAGCCTGCTTTATGTGTCATTTAGAACGAATAGGCTATATTAATATACAGTCCGTATTTTAAAATTACCTCTAAAATAAAATGAATAATGCTTTTGCTGCACAAACCAAACTCCTTTATCTGCATGATAAAACCGGAGTACTGAGTCAGTTAAAAAATAAAGCTCCTTAGCACAGATAAAAATTCAATGAAGAAAAATCATCTCCTGCGAGGAAATATGGAAAATAAATTATGTTAGTTCCTTTTGCTCCTTGCTAGAATGACATTTATAAAAGCATAACTTAATTTTGGGAAGAGATTTGTTACATTTCAAAACCTCATGCAAGTTCATCAAGCGTGAAGACTCACAAATGTTAGATGCTAAATATTGCTAAAAAGCAACTCGACCTCTTCTTCTGCATCACTTTTCTTCAGGCATCCAGTTTAAGATGGCTTCTTACCTTCCACATGTATATGCAGAATTTGAATGGAATAATCAGCTTTGACTGGTCAAAATGGTCTACTGACACACTCATCCTCTCCGAGGCAGAAGGAACAAAAAAACTCCATTACTTTTACAATAACATCCAATTTACTCTGGTTCTCACAGAGAATCTAAACTGATCGCCCCATAATTTTCAAACAGAATACACAAACAGTTCCACATTTAAGACAGTTGAGGGGGGTTTTTTCCATGGTGGCTTTTTTAATGACCTTTTCTTTTTGACACTGGAAAAAGGAATGAAAATACCTCAAACCCAAAGAAGTTTAAGACTGCATTTTCTTTAAAAAAGAGATAACATTTTCCCTCCAAATCTCTCTTTAAAAAAGAGTAAGAAAGGTCTCTCATTTAAGAAACTGTAATCAAAACTAGTAATAAAAATCATACGTTGCTTAAATATTAACAATTTTCCCCCTACACATGCAAAACAAAAGGCAATCTGTGAAATAATCCAGTAATTTCTTCCATTGACAAGAATATAGAACTAGATTTTTGAGGTTATTTCAGATTTATTGAGGCACTGAGATACTACAGAGACCAGAGAACTGACAATGATGGTCCAGCAGAAGATACTACAGGTAATGATAGGTATGGCCCATGTCACAGCTGGTATTTGTGTCTCACTGGAAAAGTGAGCATGGCCTCACTACATAGTTATATTTACAGTTATTATTCCACCAGAAGGCTTCATGGGAAGTGCTGGACTTTGATTGCTATTAACTCATCAGACTTTACATGTTTTCTTTCCCTCCTGACCATCAAAAGACTGCCGTCGCAAATTGAGACTGTGTGTATAATTTCCTCTTATTTCGTGATGACTGGATAGCCTAAAAACTAATTTTCAACCATTACATTTTGAACACTCAGTTTAATCTCATTGTTACACCAATCAATTTTTAATTACATACTTTCATCGTTTCAAGAAATACAATTTTTAAGAAGCTCATTAGATTATTTTTTGTTATTATGTGACAAAGAACTCGAATACATTGATTGCCCGATCAGTTACACCTCAAATGTATTATAATAAAACCTTTGCTTTCTGATTTTGTTTGACACTATGAGAAACACAGCTTGAAACTAAATATTGGGACAAAAAAAGTGTTTTATTTTTGGTTTTGATGGAACAAGTGACAGGCCTGATCCATCGCATTTGACAGTTTATATCCCCATAGCCTGAGCTGAAATTCCAGTTAGGATTGAACAGATTTATCTGGATTCCCCAGACTCGTCTTTACCTCGGTGATACTGGTCTGTGACAATAAGTTGAGTTTCTCTTTTGAAACAGAGAGTGAACCTGGCTGATGCTTTTCCCTTCATTGCTGCTGGGAGAAAAGCTCATGATTGTATAGCACAAATCTACCTCCACCAGTGAACAGAGTGAAAACACATCAAGAAGCAAAAGGGTGTCTTTCCTCAAGGCTGTTGTCGACCATTCAAGGTGCCAGCAGTCCAAGGCAGCAGAGGACAGCCCAAAGGGGTCAGTCCAAGTTGGCAAGGTCAGCCCAAACATTACAACATTTCTGTACCAAGCCCTTAACAGTCTTGCAACACTCCAGACCATCATTTGGGAGCTCCTTTCTGTCGTTGCCACAATCAGAGGACAGTGTGGTATGTCACTATGGCATTACTTCCAGACAGGAGAGAGTCGGCAGTGGACAGGAGGGAACACCATGTCCCAGTGGCTTTGCCACTGGAACTCCCCACCCCTCCTGGGAAACCTTGCCATCAAGCCCGTGTGTGCTGTACTCCCTTAATACCAAATAGTAAGGTGCAATGCTGGAATATAAATAAATTATGTCTATTAAAAAAAAGAAAAAGAAAAGAAAAACCAGAAAGGTTGGACCAGATAGTCCTCGAGGTCTTTTTCGCACATGGTATTCTATGATTCAGAGATTGAAATAACGAACAAGACAGTCATGGATCACTAAGTCACTCTGATCACCATCAGACCTAAGGGAATATGAAAGAGTTTGTGCAAAGTATTTGGAATCTATATAGTGGCCAAATTCAGAAGAAACGGGGCATACATAGAATCAAAATTCAGATGTAAAAAATGGGTAAATCAAGTCACAGAATTATGTTTTGTAGTGTTTCAGTAAATATGGGCAGTAGCATTTACTAATTTTTCCCCTCAATTTTTTGTCACATCATTTGTGGATAAATGTTCCTGACTGAGCATGGTATTGCTTATAATAAATATTAGGAATTATATAATGTCTGGTATTTTACCTTGACGTTTAGTAGCCACGTGCACTCAACAATTGCATGGTTCTAGATTAGTAAACCAAAAACATTTTTAAGGCCACCTTTAAGATCTCTGAAAGTAAAACTGAAAACAACAAAGCAACAAACCTCCCCATCAACTTTGAAAATTACACCTGAACACTTCTCATCCCCTACTCTTCCTTTCGGTCAATACTAGTATAGAGCTAGTGGGGCAAAAGAAGGAAAAAAAAAAGCAAGATACTGTTGTAATAAACATCGCAGCACATTATTGTGAGAGAACAGGGAAATGCAAAGTAGCAAAATGTTATTACTCACTTTAGGACTTTATGTTTTAATTTTAATGACTGCTGTTCTTGTTTAAAGATTCATGGACTCTTAAATAACTCTGAACTGCCAGAACCTCATCTTTAAGTTCCCTTTTATCAGATTTCCAGCACTGCAGTGCTCCCTAGAGTTATATGGATGAACTAGTTTGGTTCTGGCCCGATGCTTGACCATTGCTCCAGGACATCCCAGGGCAACCCTCCCTGGACGCTCAGACATCCAATGTAAAGAGGAGTATCCAAGGTTCTCCGTAGCTCAGACACGGGTAGCTGACTTCTTTAATACTTGCATGTTTCTTGTAACCTACCCACTATGATAACATTGGTAAACTTCCTACACAACCTATTCTCTTTTTGCATCTTTTTTGTCTCTTTGATGTCTATCACATTCTGTCTACTAACAAATATATTGACATTTTCCTTTTCTGAAGTTATTTCAGGTTCCAGACTATGTCCAGTGACAAACTCTACCAAGTGATTCTTTCATTATGCACATGGAATACTCATGAAGATAGAGGTTCCTATTAATCTTCATGAATTATGGTAGCAGATGTTTCTTCTAACATATTTTTAACAAATTTGTACATGTTAATACAAAACAGCAAAACTTCAGCTTTGGCAGCAAAACCACATTTGCTTTATTTTAGTATTCATATTATTTTAATGGAAAATAGTGGGAGAAATGAATTTCTAAGTATATTTTTTTTCTTAGGTATACACCTAATATCTCAAATAATCTTTTATGTTGATTTATTCAAATTATTAGAAAATACATCTCTCTCTTCATTCATGATGCTATTAAGTTAAAGAACAAATGCAGTCATTAGAATTAATATTAATAAATTGATGAAGTGCATAACAAATACAGGATAGCAATGCTAGAACACCACTTCAGGAAGACCATTTATTATGAAACCTTATAGTTAATAATGATCTTGTTTAACAGCAATTATTTTCTCCAAGTCGCAACATGGTCTTTTCTGCCCATCAATGTAATGTAAGAGGAAGGAAAGTTTCATGGTTTTCAAAAAGGCCTAAGGATATTCCACTTGGAAAGATAATCCAAATTATGCCTAAAATTCTTATCTTTCAAAGTCTTACCTTTAATGTGGAATATTTCCAGAAATTTTGCATTTTAAATTTCTAAATCCACTTTATGATCTTTTTCTATTGCAAAATGTTACTTTTTTTTCTTTAATAGAAAAAAAAAGATTTTCTAACAATGGTTAGTTAAAACAACAATGACAACAACTTACGAGTAATATTCGGTTGAATCAGCTCTTGTCCCAGGTAAATATTACTGGAAGAAGCAGCCCTGTCTGAAAAATCCATAGGGAAATTCACATGTCCCTTTAGACTGTAGCTATTTATTCAGAAGTTCAACTTTTGGAAATTTTCTACCCTCTTCTCTGCACCAGCCCTCCTAAAACAAATATCACAAACATCCTCAGTCTCTCTTTCTTTCACAGTAAAACTGAACTTCCTTGATAATGGACTCTGATAAGACATTTGAGATATTAGATCCTGAGTGAACGTCACAAAACTCTTCAGATCAGTACTCAGCCCTCCTGGTTCATCTTATTTTTATAAACTTTCCCTTTCTGCCCTTTAGAAGTGTTGGGCAAAGACCCAAACTTTCACATTCTTTTTTTTTTTTTCTAAACCTCTCTTTTAAGAACATTCATTATCCCTTGCAGCAGATGCTGAAGACAAGCAGGCAGCAGACTGACTAGAAGTATCTGAGATCGGGTACAGCTACTCTTTCTAAGACTCAGTTCAAAGTGCTTAAACACACATTTAAATCCTATTAAAATCAAGAGTTTACTTCAGTTAAACAGGACATGAACAAAGCAATTTGCTCTAATGAAAAATAAGGCCATGTTTTGTATGAGCAGGACACACCATGATGGGCATCTCCTCCCCCCTGCTTGTGACAGACCTGAGCCACAAGATTCATATTCAAACTTAGAGCAAAACATTATTATGATGTTCTTTCTTCCAGGTTAAATCAGTCTGTGGAGGCACTTTGGGCTGCTAAAGTGAGTATTTGAAAAGCATAGCAGCCAGCTCAACAATTAGAGGGTCAGTGCTTGTGAAGCTGCATCTGGAGCACTGTGACCAGTTCTGGGCTATACACTCCAAGAGAGACATGGAGCTCCTGGAACAGGTCCAGCAAAGGGCTGTGAAGATGATGAGGGGACTGGAGCATCTCTCTTATGAGGAAAGACTGAGGGAGCTGGGGCTGTCCAGGCTCAAGAAATGATGACTGAGAGGGGACCTCACCAGTGTCTATAAGAATCTGAAAGGATGGTGCCAAGAGGATGGACCAGGCTCTGCTCAGTGGTGCTGGGCAATAGGACAAGAGGCAACGGGCAGAAACCTATGCACACGAAGTTCCGCCTGAGGAAGAACTGCTTTACTGCGTGGGTGACCGTGCACTGGAATAGGTTGCCCAGAGAGGTTGTAGAGATATTCTCACTGGAGATAACCCAGAACTGTCTGGACACGATCTGTGCAATGTGCTCTAGGATGACCCTGTTTGTGCAGGGAGGTTGGACCAGATGACCCACTGCAGTCTCTTCAAACCTTACTCAATCTGTGATCATAGAAATATCAGCAAGCATCAGGACCCGCTGGAGCAAATCCAGAGAAGGCCACCACGATGATGAACGGTCTGGAGCACTTCTCCTGTGAAGACAGTCTGAGAGAGCTGGAGCTGTTCAGCCTGGAGAAAAGGCTCCAGGGAGACCTTAGAGCACCTTCCAGTACCTAAAGGGGCTATGAGAGAGCTGGAGAGGGACTTTTTACGAGGGCTTATGGTGACAGGACAAGGAGGAATGGCTTTAAATCGAAAGAGGGCAGGTTTAGGTTAGATATTAGGAAGGAATGCTTTGCTCTGGGGGTGGTGAGTCACTTCAACAGGTTGCCCAGAAAAGCTGTGGGTGCCCCATCCCAGGAAGTGTTCAGTTCCAGAGTGGATGGGACCTTGAACAACCTGCACTGTTGGAAGGTGTCCCTGCCCATGGCAACCATGTGGGATCTAAGGTTCCTTCCAACCTAAACCATTCTGTAATTCTGTGATTTTGCTATTGAAGCAGAAACTTTCTTGTACAATGTTGAACTCTGCAGTCAAATTAGGAAAAACACTCCTAAGTCCACTGTGCTTTGGGGGCATAAATTTCAGAAATATGGAAAGGGCACCACTTGAACACCAAAATCCTCAGATAATTGTTAGCCAGTTATAACAGCAAACATTGTACGCACTTAAGTTGTATAATTTTGTCAATTATGCTATTTACATACAAAAATTACCATTGTCAAATACTCCATGACTCAAGTTTTAATTCATTTTGAAAGACTTCAATGAACTCTGTCTTGGAACACATGACTCCTGTTCCTTTGGCCGATAGCTGTTCCAATGCTCCAACAGGTGAAATGCAAGTAGGCCACATGCGCCTAATTTGGTTGGCTATTGGTATCATAGCGTATTTTTTTTGCCCTCAGTGCCATCAACCATAAAGACATTTCAAGTACACATAAAAAGTGCTTAACAAAAGACAATGATATCTAACAAAACACCTCACTTTCTTCAAAGTTTTAACAAACTGAACTTGAAAAGGGCACTAGTACAGTAAGAAAAAAACTCAAGGAAAACAAAAATAATTGCAGATGATTTTTTAAATAATTGTTGAGATCTTGGTGTTTGGCTTCGGTGGTTTTCTTTTCCTGCACTCCTATTATGCTAATATGTATTTTTTTCTTTACTAACACAACATTTAATGACCAATTTAATTACTTTTGCAATTGTTTATTAATTTCTCTCAGTTCAGGGCACCTTAGAGTGCTCGAGTAAAACAAAATCTAGGTTTGCATGCTATAGAAGACATTTTGGTAAATAGCTGCTCAGAACTGTGCTCTCTTAGTCAAAATATATCAATGGACAGGGCCTTTATGTAACAGTCTTCATGATATATTAGTTTCTCCTATGCTTTCGTTTTACTTTTTTTTTTAATCACCAATCTCTGCTTTTCATCCTCTCTTTAGTAAAAATTATGCTGCTGTTGTCCAGCGAAAGTTTGCTTAATTTTTATACTTCCCCATAAGCTAAATATTTCATAATAATGTTAAGTTCTCCCTATGATACATTGATTGGTTATTCTCATTAGCTCCTTATATAAAACCAGAATCAATATCACTTTCTGACAGTTCTTTAACACATTCATAAATAAAGGGTTATGTCTTCCTCTGACATGCATGTACTTACTTGATTTATAGCAGCTTAAGTGTCTGGGAAAAATCATACACTATTACCTAGGCAAGCATAAGATTATTGTTCAAAGTTTCTGTGGGAGAAAATGGGGAGAAAATCCTATCTGTCAGTTCTCCCTGTAGTAGAAGAGCTGCATGATGAATGCAATGCAGTTGCAGAGATCTGGTAGCCTTCATAAGGCATTCAGGCCAATACATGGGATTAAAATAAATAAAAATAGCATTTTGAGCCACATAATCAGAGCTGCACACCCAGGCCCCTTCTGCATTACTGTCGAAAGCATTCAGTATTAACCCAGGGCAAAGGAGGACAGGCCTGATTCTTCAGATTCTGCTGTTACCCAAAAAGTCTGCCTCATTCACTCTTTTCCTACCCCAGGAAGCCACACATGCTGCTTGTGCACACTCTACACTGTGAGGTAATAAACCAAGAGCAACTCCAAACAACAAAATCACCTCTCTTTCCAGTTCAGTGAACTGTGGCATGCAGTAAGCACAATATTTTGCATTATGATTGTAACAAAAAATTCAAAGAAATATTTCATACAAATATAATATATATATCCCTAAATTAAAGGGAAATGCTTCATACATATATAATGTGTGTGTATATACATATATATATCCCTGTAGAGTTGGAAGAGATGGCACCAGAAAGAAAACAAACCAGAACCATGTCTCAATGTAATAATGACCAACTGCTTTTCAAGCAGTAGTTTGAAGAAAAGTGGTAATTAGAATATGAAAGCTGGGAAGTATTTACTACAACATATAAACATATTTATAAACATATTTATAAACATATAAATCCTCCTTAAGCAACTCCTTTGCCAGATTCCCTGTGTCATCAGGTTCTTGAGTTAAAGTGGGTAGCACTGGAGACTAAGCATTAAGTAAATGCCATCCATGAACATGACTCGAAACTTACTTCCACAGAAGAGTTGAACAAAAAAATTACGTGTTCCATTTGTCCCAGTTTTGGATTTCGGGCAGCATCTTGAAACATTAAAAAAAAAAAAAAAAAAAGGAAATTACATAGATTTTTAAAAAACATTTCTGTCACTCTATTTTCTATGCTGATTCACCAAACCAATCATCTCATACACTCATTTCTGAAGCTAAGACTTCTATAAAAAAGCAGCAGTGAGTCATGCAGAGTACACTTTGCTTGTTGGTATGACGATATCATTATTACTGTCTCAGTGACACTCCTGTAACACCATTGCTATTGAATGTCTAGGGATGATCTCACTGGTCATCGATTTATTTATAAAGTTGGGGCATTTTAAAATACTTAAAATATTGCTGTTCACAGTAACAGGTTTTATTCCAGTGTAGTTAACTATAAAATCCCCAAATAAATTCCTCAAGAAATAATTTCACCAATATTTTAAATTTTAACTAAGAACTTTATCTCAAGTAATGGTACAGGATGTTCCAGTTTCAGAAGCTTGTGTTTTTGTGTCTGCATCATGTTTTTATTTTCATAAATTTTTTGAGTCTGAGAACACCAGAAAGCATTTTATTATCAGTGTAAATGGAGATGATTCATACAATAATATTTAAAGAAAATGACCCTGAAATTCAAAGCAAAATGATGTATAGGTGGTCAAGAATATATTTTTTCTTTGTTTTTTTTTTTCACTGGATGATGTTAAGTTCTCACTAATTAAAGTGACTATAAATGTCAGTCATATAAATAAAAATAAAAATAAGTAGATGTTTTTCAAATGTGAAGAAATATTAGGAAAGGGGCTGCAGACCAACAGGCTTCATCTTAATTTATGGTGGAGTATCATGCAAAAGGAATAAAATGCAGTTCTTTTGTAAAGACTATCTGAATTTAGTAGATTAGACTATCCGAAGAACACTTTTCTCAAAGGTTCTTAGCTAATGGTTCCATACTAACAAAATGCAACAGACCCCCTTAATCCAATCAAGAATGAATTGAAGCACAGCTGGATGTTAAAAACACTACTCTGTCGGTTTGACATAATCAATAGCACAAATAAAAAATGTTTGACTGCTAATAAAACAATCTAAACCTCAAATACTGTATTTAAAAGAAATTTGGAAGTTCTGGTGAAAAACACAGAAGATAGTTATAGAGCAAAATTAGAAGGGCTCTGTACATTATGGGAATTTTACTGGTCTCTGCTGATAAAAATATTATTTAAAAATATTTTTTAAAACTATAGTAAATGTCTATTAAAGTAGTAAAAGCTAAGGGGGAGGACATACTTTCATAGTTTTGATACCACATTAACCATGGGTTTGGTGCTGTACAAGACACAAAGGCTTAGTGCTGAAGCATTCAGCAATTTTGGGCCCAAAACCAGGTCTGCAAGTCGGGAAACGCATCTCAAGGAGCAGCTTTGCTTAAAAGTAACTCCCTATTGCATCCATCAACGCCTCCATATGTAAGCTGCACATGAACACAAGTAATTTACAAAATATAAAGCACTTTTTTTCTTTCTTTTCTTTCTTCTAAATCTTGTTGAAGCTGGTGAGCACAGATGCTGATGCTGAAACTTTGGCAATCTCCTGACATTAAGTTAAACCGTAAATAAGAACAAAGAAATGTAAATGGGCATGTTATTTTCACTTCATTTATTATAACATTTTAGAAGTGTTACAGGGGGTTGGTTGTTGTGTTGGGTTTTTTTTTCGCCTGCTTTGAAGTTTCAGATTTTGTTCTGAAGGTGGTTCCCACACAGGGATTGTCCTCGCCGCTCCCCTTCCCTTCAGACCGACCCACCCCTGCTGTGTCAGCAGCACATGAGCTGTACACTTCTAAAGCTTCCTGTAATTAAGTTCACCTTGTTGCATTATAGGCAAACATGTTCAGACTTATTTTGGATACATTTGGGAAATAATAGCTTTTTAGAGTCTACAGTGAGAAGGAGCTTGGGCTACTAAAATAAACTGTGGTGAGGACGGTGTCTTGTAGTGCTTTTACATGTGGCAAATTCCCTTGATGTCTTGGTACTTTCATCAGAAAATAAGGAACATTAATTTCTGTTGTTTTGCATCAGAACTAACATAAGTTTACAATAATGTTTGTGTTTATAGTATATTGGTTTTGTGTGCACCTAGGATGGGATTCAGTTGACAAAGACCGAGTACGTGGTTCTATTTTAGACAAAATTTGGGCACCCTGCCTGGACTCCACTGCCTTTCCACAAGGCTTCTGGTCCCACCTCAGCTCCTCTGTCATGTTTCCAATCCCCATAAAAATATTTCCGACATCTTAGGGCAACTTGAAGTTGCACAAGGCACATAGGCTTTGGCAAGTGATTCCAGCTCACTCAGAATTATGTAAACTACAACGGAGTAATTTTCTAGCACATTTTTATGCATGCGAAAAAATACTAGCCCAAGATCCTTCAAGGGACAGAGACTCTCATGTTTCATGCCACGACACAGCAACTAATAGAGCAAGGGAAATCTATGGATATACAACCATCTGGGTGTTTTTCAACCCTAATAAGATGTTAACACAGTTCATTGCCAGGTAATAAGAAGCTGACTTTGCCTCTTGCCAGCTGGGACAAAGAGCTCAGCAGCCAGACGTTTCAGTGGAAGAATTTCAGCCTCAACAAAGAAACAGCAAAATACCCACAACAAAACACAGAGCCACCCAGCCTGACAAGCCAGTGATCCTATGGCTCGTGCCAGGCTGACGTGCTGACGGGGCCAGGGCTGGGGTGCCACAGAAGTTGCCTGCCAGCCTGCAAAATGGCACAGTACCTGGAGTACTGCATCCAGCTCTGGGCTCCTCAGAACAGGAAGGACACAGACCTGCGTAAGCAGCTCCGGAGGTGGGACACAGAAATGATCAGAGGGATGGAACACCTGACCTGTGAAGACAGGCTAAGACTGTTCAGCCTAGAGAAAAGAAGGTTCTGGGAAGACCTTATAGCATCCACCAGTACCTGAAGGGAGCTACAAGAGAACTGCAGAGGGACTTCTTACATGTAGTGATAGAACGAGAGGGAATGGCTTTAAACTGTCAGTGGGGAGGTCATTGGGAAGAAACTCTTCACTACTGTTGTGGTAAGACACTGGCACAGGCTGCTCAGAGGAACTGTGGGTTCTCGACCCTGGAAGTGTTCAAGGCCACATTGGATGGGGCTTTGAGCAACCTGGTCTAGTGAAAGGTATCCTTGCCCATGGCAGGGGGGTGGACTAGCTGACCTTTGAAGGTCCCTTCCAACCTGAACCATTCTATGATTCTATGTCTTGCCATGTCCCCAGCCAGGTTGAGTGAGGATACACCATCACCTCATGTGCAGCTCTGGGCCAGACATACCTTCCCCAAAACACGTATTTTGTCCCCCTCAGACAGCAAATGCCACACCAAATCCTCTCAGCATGCTGCCCGAACAGCAAACACAGCAGAAAGACAGCCCTGGATCTCCGCAGTTCCTCCTCTCTCCTCCAACCATGATGGGAAACATCAAAACAGGGCTGAAATCTGCTTTTGGCCTCCCTCACGGGTTTTGATCTTTCTCTGCCTCAGAAAGGGGAAAGGAAATCAGCCGCCACTACTGACATGAATCCTTTGTACCCATTTTCCCTTTCCACAATGGTATGGAAATCAGGCTTTCCCAGAATACTGCTATTTCACCCTCATTGCCCTGACTTTTGCTTTGGCAGTGTAAATTAGAGCTAGTGTGGTTTTTCCCATCCTCAGACAACATGTTAGGAGACCAGATTTCTGCTTTTCTAAAAGGACTCTCCATCGGCAGGTTTCGGAGCCCAAACACATCTCCCTCTAGAAACCATTATTACGTCTGCTGTTCTGAATGATCATTAGGACTGGCTGAAACTATTACTGCAAATGGGCTTCCAACTACAAAGTTTCTCAGGGAATAGCTGCATTTCTTAGAGCGGGGGAGGTGATGGTGGGGGAAGAAGTTAAAGTCTTTTGGTTCATGGCTACTCTCTAGATTTTTTTTTTTTTTAAACTATTAGAAGAAAGCTTTCATATTTCTGTGGCACTTTCTTTTAAAACCTCTGTGAAAGGAACATCTTCATTAAAGCTGGCCTTGAAACAGCCACTAATGGGAACGCTCAATTTTAAGATCCTCCTTTGAGGGACAGATTTACACTCCAAGGCAAACCACATAGGCATTTAAAATATTTTCAAAACCAGGGCACGGAAAGCTGAGGAATCTCGGCATCTGCGAAAATGTGACTCTAATTTGTAGTGCTGAGAACACTTAAAAACAAGGTCTTTATTAAGGAAATAAAAATGAAGTCTGACTCATTGATGTTAAACTGGTATTCAAAGAATCTGGAAGTCACACAACAGCACTGAAGAAGAGAAAGGAGAGAGACACTAGGAAAGTACATAAGAACAGAGGAGATTAATAGTTTTAAAGGAAAAAAAACCCTGACAGGTTTAAATATAAATGTACTATGAGATGCTATTCCTGCCTGTTCCCTTACTTTGTAGGTCTTGTTCCGATACACGGTAGAAAAGGAATGTGCTGAACCTTTTTGATCCATTTAGTCTTAATAGTAAAAGTAATTTTCTCAGGTGGGCACTGAACAGTTGCAATTACAGTTTATTTTGCCAGAGAAATTCTTTTAAGACACTAATGGTATGAGACAGAGGGTAAGGAATGACAGCACAGCATGTCTTCTAAGCTTGATACCAGCAGATTTGCGGAAGACCCAGAGACAACAAATGGTATTTTTCTGTTGAAATCTCAAGGTGGTTTATTTCAAATGCACTTTACCTGGGGCTGATGAAAAAGAATGAAAATATTCTAACTGCGGTCATGCAGCTATTGCTATTCTCGTTCTCAAGATCCATTTAAGCTCTAGCACAGTTGTCCTTGGGCTATCAAAACCATAAGAATTTTCTTCTATGAAAGACTAAAGGCTTTCACTATCTACTTTTCATTCCCATTCACTCCATGGTTGCTTAAAAACATAACCCCCGCCCCTCTTCACATCCTACCTACGAATTAGGCTGTCCCTTGTAAAAGACCAAGGTAAAGGTCTGTCTTTTTTTTGACACAAAGACCGCTTAAGCATCATATCAGACATGACAGGTTAGTTCTAAAGACAGGAACTAGTAGCAGAACATTAACTTTTTTTAAAGTTGTCTACTTTTAGTCCATGGATGTTACCATACCACAGAATCAATTAGGTTGGAAAAGACCTCTGAGATCATCAAGTCCAACCTTTGATCTCTTCTGAAAGTTCCATTGGTATTTCATTTTCTGGGGTAAGAAGGTATTGGTGCTTTTTTTGGTTTTGTTTTTGTCTTCTTTTTTTTTTTTTTAATTATTTGTCAACTTCTTTCAACAAGTCATTGTTTAAAACCCCTATGTCTTGTTACCCAGGATACTCCTGGCAGCTGTTTTTTCACTGCTGAAGAATTTCTTCATAAGCTTCTATACTTAATTTAGAAGTGAGCTTCATTTTTTAAAATACTTTCCACACACGCATTAAAAGTTCACTAGAGACCAGCACCACAATATGATAAGTGAACTGCATGGAATGATGCACTGTGTGGGTGCCTGGGTGGAGGGGCAGCCGCTTGTTCAAGAGGGGTCCTTTAGCAAAGGAAACCTCTGCGGTGCCTCTCTGCACACTCGCTGGCTTGGCCTCTCACACCCGTGTGATGGAAACACGCAGCCAATCCCACACGGGGTTAATTTGCCCAGGTGCAGCCAGAGGAGAGAGGCGGCCTCCGTCTGGAGTTCTGAATGACGTTTTATTCCAAAGTATCCAGGGACGAAGAGAGCTAATTTCCACTCAGGACTAACTTGTAAAGGGGTCCCGAGGGGGTGGGGTCATACAACGACAGCCAAAAGGGAAAAGGAGAGAGGGGAACAGGGGGCTGGGTTACATCCTTATAGGGGTCTACAAGATTTGATGAGAGAAGCCATTCTTACAGAGTTAAGGGGGGATCTTTAAGGCTGGGAGCTGGTCCACCAGCGGGCCAACCCCGCACCGGGGTCTGTGGGACCCCTGGTCACCACAGCTGTTGGTTCAGTCGCTGCAACAATGGAAGACCTGATGAAATCCTATTTTTTTAATTTTTTTTTTTTTATTGACTGGACATGAACAAGGACAGAATTTGATCTCTGCTATACAAGCAGTTCACAGGAGGTCACCTTATCGCTGCAGTGTTATTTTGCTTTGGCTTGGTTGAACTTTTCCAACATCTTTATGATAAACAAAACAATTTTTCCATTATTAAAGGCCACTCACCTAACAGCTCAGGGTCTCAGGACTTGTATAGATTGTCTTCTCTTGAGCTGATTTTAGCCTTTAAAAAAAAAACAAACATTAGCATTTGCAATAGCAGCTGCCTGGTGGTCAGCTAACTACCAGCTACATTTGTTTCAGATTTCCTTTGGTTTACAGTGATAATGAACAGCTATTCATGTTTCTAGAATAAAATGAAGTGCAAAAGGGTGCAGGAGTGCAGAACAGTACCAGAGGTGCAGGAGTTCTGACAGAAACCACAGCTGTAATTCAGAGGTCACTACAGGATTTCAGCCTTTCATTGCTCAGGTAAACCCAGCTTTAGAACAAAAAGTGAATGGTGAGGAACCAATGACAAGAGTGAGCATCTGAGCTGTGTTCAAAAAACTTCTGAAAATAAAGTCCATGGAGGACAGGACTATCAGCATCTTTCTCTCCCAGTAAAGGGAAGAAACTCCCTAAGACAAGACCATAAGTCTCCCAGCGATGACTTCAGGATGCTGATAGCTCATTCTGAGTCCATCTCTTTCTTTCAGGAAGGCTGAAGCTACCAGTCTTTGGACCCAGAGGGTTTCTAGAAAGGATTTTTTATTTCCCCTGAAAAGCAATATAACTGCATTATGATTTTTTCCTACATTAATTTAAATTATTAATATAAATTATTGTAACTAATAAATCAGACTGTTAGATTGTTAAATCATTAACTGGAATAATAATAATTTCCCAGCTTCACCTGTGACTGTGTTCCTCTTTTGCCCAAGCAAGATTTTTGTGTAATAAGCATGACGCATGCTGACTATAGACATATATAGTCACACAATAAAAAACAAACACCAAACAGAGCTCACAACCATGTATTTAAAAGATGCACATCATCCTAATTGACAAACAATATTAGAAAATTAAAAGAGATGTGTGAACAGCTACAGTTCTTCAATCACAGGTGCATTTACCCTGTCAAAACTTTGCAGAAATATTCTTGCTCACTTCAGCTGTAACTTGGGAGTTTATTTCATCTGTAAACAACAACAAAAAAAAGACATAAAAAAATAGAAACATCATAAAGTTGCTGCAATCTGTCCTAGAAGCATCAAATGAGTTTTCATCATCAAATCTTTTCAACCAGAAAATGATTTGTGTTTTGTACAAAGTATTTAACTGAATACAGTGAAACTGTGATGAATTTTCCAAGATATGCAGTACTCATTTCATAGAAGTGCACTTTAAGAGGCAATTTTGTGGAAACACATATATTCAATCTATGCTTCAGAAAAAGTGAAACTTTGTGAGGATTTTTTATCTCCTTTTTTGTTGCACTTACTGGGTGCAACAGACAAGCTTCTGGGGCATCCAAGTCTTTCTTTAGCCCTAAAATAAAAGCAATAAACTCAAAGTTGAGAATTATTATAAGAATTATTTAACCAATTTGAAAGAAAATGGTGGTTAGTACCAGCAGAGCAGAGGGAAACATCAGCAAGCAAAGCAGTTGTAAGTTCAGTAGGTCTGCTGGGACAGAGAGGTCAGGCCGAGGTGACACCTGGAGAGAAAGGCCAGATACCAGGGAGCCAGTATCTCGATGGTTTTTAATGTCAAGCACAGCTGTGAATGTTAGCTATGAATATACTTATTTTAGGTAGTTATTCCTTAAGAATCAGGGCCGAAAGATCAAAAATGCAGCCTTCCTTTTCCTGTTCTTCTTCTGTGTGCACACATTTTACCTTCATAAATTAATTACAGAAGGTCATGCTAGTGGTTATCTGATTTTGTCCATGGAGTATCCGCAGGGGGCTTTTTTAGCTTTGCACTGAGAGACATCTAATGCTTGGGAAATTATGCCAGAAGTTTTGCATATTTTCAGCTTCCTCAGGCTGGTATCACTTGGTGGACATTTTCACCTCTGACACACCTCTCTACACGAGGTTAAGTAAGCCACTTCAGTGCCCAAAGAAAGGCTTGAATCACGCCAAGGATTCTTGGTATGCTTCAAACAACTGCCAGTTTTGTTAAGGTAAATGTACTGGTCTTAAAGTAGATGGTGTTCTTTCTGCTTTATGACACTCACCAACAACACCAGCTTGAAAACTTTTTCCAGAGGCAGTCGAAGGTGGTACGGTCACTAAGTCGATGTTCTAAAGATAATGGTTCTAGAATTAAAATCATAAATCTATTTTAGAGTCTGATGATCTCATGAAAGATTTTAAAAGAAAATAGATCAAAAAAACCCATACCCCACTCTGACTTACTCTGGATTAAATTTATTCAAAATGAAAAGCATTTTGAATAAGGACACTGTCCCTTGAAAACTGTTTTAAATATCCTATGTAATCAGTGGTTTTCTTTTTTAATTGAGAAGATTCAGAACTTACATTTTTGCATTAGCATCCCCATCAAAAGCTTTCTCAGAAATTCTCCTAACAACCCTAATAGTAACACATATGCAATCATCCTCATACTATATTTAATTGGGACAGATACAAGAGTCATAGCTGTTTCCATGAGAGTTTCAAGCTAAATTACATTTTTGATTGAGTTACTTGAGTGGCAAATCTCCATTAGTCAGTTATACACTACATGCTGTGCCATCACTCTCAGAAAAGCAAAAACTTCATTCAGCATTACTACAGCTCTCTACCAAAGAGGGGTTTTTGTACACATTCACTGCATAATTCCTATTTGAATATTCCTCCCATAAAAAACCCAAACCAATCAAACAAAAAACCCACCATAGCTCAATAGTCTTCACTATTTAAAGTATTATGGTAAATGTCACTCTTTTTAATAAATACTTTGCTCAAGTATATTTCAAGTACTACACAAATAAATAGTCTTCTTTTAATACTTGCAACTAATCTATGTTAGTTTATAAGTAATAATTCTGCTAAAATGAGAAGAAAGGAGATTGGATTACAAGTCCCTTTCCAAAAGAGCCAAATGTGTATATATGGAAAAGCGTTAAAAAGATGAACTTTATATTAAAGTAAGCAGTATCAGTACATTTACCATATAAATACACTCCTAAGTCCATTCTTTGGTGAATGGTTACTGAAAAGACTGAAAAAGATCCATATCAAGTTAATGAATTCTACTCTGCTGACTTACAGAAAAGAATATAAAATAGAAAAATCTACATATATTATTTCAAACTGCTTATTAGATAGACTTATCTATAATATATATGTTAGGCACAAATTACATTAAAATAACATTTACAGAACTGCAAAGGAAGTTTCACAAGTTAGAAAATGGGAGGGGGGGAATGAAAAAAATCAAGGTTGGCTGAGTAACCTCAGCTCACCCCTTTTGCTTAGGCAGTATTTTGTGATCTTTATTTAAAGCACATTATGACATAGCAAATGTTGGAAGCCAATGCCGAAGAACAGTGGTAGGAAGCTAGGAGACATGGAGCAAGGGTAGATCACTGCCATTCGCCCTTAAGGTGGTACAAGCATGATGCCACAGTACAGTCCTGAAGCCCTCAGAAAATACTGCTGCTTCATTAAACCCCACGCCTAGAAATACGTCAGAGGAATTTGTGGTTTGTAATTCCCCAAGTACAACATAATTAAGTTTAATCTAATCTGCTTAATGTCATATGTGATTCACTGACACTGTCAAGGTTGAAAAAACCCCAAAACTCCCAGAATAGTGGTGGTAAATCAGTGCCTAAAAGGTGGGGGGCTTAGAAACACAAAGCAGAGGCTTCAAAGAGTTGATAGTTTTTTTTTGAGGACCATCGTCACCAATTTTCTGAGAGAGAAAACTAATGGGTCTGGGCAAAAGGACTTTAAATTGGCAACAAAGAATAAGGCCCTCAGTAAGGGACAGGAAGAAACAGGGAAAAAAAAAAAAA
>VZTA01029334.1:23843-64448 GCA_013398855.1 Mohoua ochrocephala
AAGCAAAAGCAGCCAGTACACAAGAAAATCAGTAAGAAAGATGCATCAATAGAAGAAAGAACAGAGGGCACCGAACTGAGATCCAGCAGGCAGGTAATTTAAGAGTGTTTCTGGAAAGTGGCAAGAAAAATAAAAGCAAAACTCAGCAAAATGAAATAATGAGAAATAATGAGAATCTTATGAGGCCACATGATATTCCTGTTCCAGTGAATTAAAATGTTCTGTTTGGGACAATAACAGAAAAACTCAGAAAACCTCGCTGTGGTTTAAAACTCAATAGTTGAAATGTTAGTAGAGGAAAGCCCATGAGACAGAGGAGTGACTACTACAAATGTACACACAGGAGGCATCCCCTACTCCAAGGTAACCACTGAAGTAGGAAGGAAAATTATGTCTTTAAATCTCTGGGTGAAAATAAAAGCAGAGAGAGAAAGAATGCTTTCTCTAAAGAATATCAGCACGACATACATGAGATGAAGTTTGGAAGGTGACAACACATACTGAAATTAGTTGAAGAATCATTAAAAACTATACCAACTGTAATACAGAAATTATCTTAGAAATAAGAACACACAGAGTAGAATCAATTATTCTCACATTCATTCAGCGGGCATGGTTCCTATGCACAATGCAGGGAATACCAGGATCCTGAAAAAAAAAAAAACTCAAGGAAAAATACTTTTAAATGTTCTCCCTCTCTATTTACAGACACCTTTCACCACTAAGCAGGACAATGTCACAGTAGTCATGCTTCACAGCTAGAAACAAAAACTAATATGCTCGGGTTTTTGTTTTTTTTTCTTTTTAAATTATTTTTAAGCACCAAAATTACATTAAAAGGAAGAAGTCTCTTTTCACCACAATCATCCTTACCTCATGTTTGCTGAGGAGGTAGGTGGTGCCAATCTTCATGGTTGCCCAGTAGAGAAGGGAGAAATTCATCAGAGAGCCAACAGGAATGATAAATCACTTTCTTCTGAGGGAGTTTCCCTTCTGTGAGACAGGTGAAACAGTTTCTGACTAATTTAATAATGAATATTTATCTGTGGAAAACAAAACCATGTTAAAAGAAGCTTTCTCGCAATCCAACATAGTGGTTAAAAAGCAAAAGTAAGGACTAGAGCACTGACATGAAGAAATCTTTAGCTTTTGCTTGCCTTGGAGGTGTAAGGAATTCAAACAGGGCAGAATCTCCAATTAAACCCATCAGGTCCCTTTCTGGATTTTCAATTGCCACTCAGATTCAATTGCCTACACAGTAAATGTAGACACATAGCTCTGAGGTCTGGATTCCTTTCTGGAAACAGATACCTGGAAATAATCCATTTCAGTGCTTACTTCTTAATCACCAAAATTCTGCAGTTTGCTACTTCTGTCCCAGCTGTCTCTTCAGCTGCAGCTGACTTCAATGAGATAGGCATGCATTCATGTCAAGGTAATGGAGAAGCTTGAGAGGACAAGAAAAAAAATCCTAAAAAATCTATTTTAAAAGAAACAGAATATGTAAATCCCCCAAACTTTCACTGAAAGTACTAGAATTGAGTGAGGCAGCATCTGCATGAATAGCACCTCATAGCAAAGCATAGAATGGAATGGAATGGAATGGAATGGAATGGAGTGGAATGGAATGGCATAGAATGGAATGAAATAGAATAGAATAGAATAGAATAGAATAGAATAGAATAGAATAGAATAGAATAGAATAGACCTCCTTTCAGTTAGGAGGGGCCTACAGTCATCATCTAATGCAACTGTCTGGCCAAAAGTGAAATCATATTATTGAGGGCAATGTTCAAACCCCTCTTAAAAACCAACAGGCTTGGGGCATTGACCACCCCCCAGGGACCCTGTTCCTGTGTCTGACCCCCCTCTTGGTAAGGAAATGCTTCCTAATGTTCAGTCTGAATCTGCTCTGACACAGCTTGGAACTGTTCACGTGTCCTATCACTGGAGAGCAGGGAGACCAGTACCTCATAGTCCGATGCTCCAATCTATCCAGACCCCTCTGCAAGGCCTCCTATCTCTCAAGAGTCAACAGCACGTCCTCCCAGTTTGGTATCGTCAGCAAACTTGCTAAAGGTGCATTCAAGTTCTGCATCCAGGCCATTCACAAATATATAAATATCTGGAAGAAATGCTTTCCAATATACAGAAGAAGTTCTTCACTGTGAGGGTAGTGAAGCACTGGAACAAGTTGCCCAGAGAAGCTATGGATGTTCCCTGGAAGTATTCTACGCCAGGTTGGATGGCGCATTGAGCAACCTGGTCTAGTGGGAGGTGTCCCTGCCCATGGCAGGAGGGTTGGAACTAGAAGATATTTAAGGTCCCCTCCCATCCAATCCATTCAATTATTTTATGATTCTGTGTTTAACGGGACCAGCCCTAGAGCTGAACACTGAGGAGCACCGCTGGCGACGGGTCACCAGTCAGTGTAGGCCATTCACTACAAGCCTTTGAGTTCTCTCCCTTAGCAACTTCTCCACCCAGGGCACCATATACAAGCTCATTCCACAGTTCGACAACTTGTCCGGGTGATGCTGTAAGGAACAAAAGTATGAAAAACCTTGCTAAAATCCTGAAAAAAATACACTCGTGACCTTCCCTTCATCCACTGGGTGGGAACCATCACACAGCAGTGTCAGTATGGAATTGCTGAGGTAGTCAGGACAGAGGTACAATTACAACACACATTCCTGAGAAACAGCAAATGATTTGATTTTTTGAGGTTTTGGATGTATTTCAACATGCTCCTCAGACAAAAATATTATCTTATCTATAACTACAGAGATTTCATGAAAACCGTCTTATGAAAAAATATATTCTAGGAAAAAGAAGAATCTTCAAATAGGGAGGGATGGCATCAAAAAATACAGTATCGTATATCATATCAAAACACTGCTGACACAGAGCAGCAGATCAAATAACATCTACTGGCAGGCCAAACCAAACATCTGCTTGGAAACCAGAGAGGCGCTTTGACTTGACTTCCACTTGATTGGAAGTTTACTGTAAGTTTCCAGGAAGATTTTTATTTCAAGGGAAAGCATGGCAAGAAAAAGGGATGAGCATATCAGAGGTTGGTTTTGGAAGCACATATTGTCTTAAAGGCTAATGTTTTGCATTGCTTCTATAGGATATCAGAGTTAATCAGCTTGAAAAAAAAACCCAAGTGTTTGGCATTTGAAAGTTCTAGCAAGTATCTGTGTCAATGTCATATTTTCATGTTTGAATAGAGATGTCAAGGAAAAAGGGTCTTTTTGTGGAAATAAGTTAATTTTGGTTTTATTTCCCTTTCTCCCTTCTCCAATTTTTGAAGATTTACTCAGTTTAAAAGCTGAGGGCTGCGTACACTGAATCCACAACATGTTTTTATTGATGCTTTGGTGTAGCAGTAGACTTCACTTCTCCGTGTCTGTAGTTGGTATAAACAGATCCTTGCCACCAAAGTTATGGTTCAAGTGTGTTTTGAAATAGCAAGGAATTCTTCCAATTGATTTATACAGCCCGGCCCCCTGGAATATCTATAGGTGAAATTGTAGCTACAATGGCCCACAAATACCTCCTGATGTCGTAAAATCTGCCCTTTCTAAAGGCAAGATTCTCTTGAAGGATCAAATTTTCATCTTGTTTTGTTCCCAAATCTACACAACTTCTTCATGCAGCTAGAATATCTTCCATGTACATGCATTTCCCACTAGAAATTAATCTTTATTCCCCTAAAGTTTATATTTATTCTAGGCTCTGAAGCTTTTCTAAAAACATCTAAGAATTCCTTGGCTGTGTTTGCATTGTGCTCACTTTTCTCTGCAATCAGACATATTCTTAATTTTCAAGTTAATAGCATCAATTAATGGTTTTGAATTAGATCTCATTTTTGTGACAGAATTCTACTTTAGAATGGCCCTGCACAGTGACCTGGTCACAGCCCTCTGTGAATTCAGCAAAGGCTATGACCTCTTGCAGTTGTCCCTTATTGTGACCTCCTCAATTGCACATATTAGGAGACACCAGCAAGTCAATGGCCATCAATCTCTTTACACCATTCAGCTTTTAAAGTCTTATTTCAGACTGCACAAAACACCAGAGAGTTGATTTTGACTCCTAAATCTATGGCACTTGAGCATATTAAACATTTTCATAAACAGACAGCAGCCTGGTATCCCATCAAACTGACTGAAAAATATTACTTTCAGGTGTGCTACCTCTTGTATGCAATGTCTGTGTAGAACAGCTGAGGGACTATATGTATTTTTGCTAGATGATCCTCAGCAAAGTCATTACTTAGAGCAGATCAATAATGTTCTCCCTCTTTAGGCATCACACTCTGATAACATTTCTGAGAAAATAAAAAAAAAAAAAAATAGATGAGCTGCTGGTTGTTCCACTGGATGCATGGCTCTGTCTCTACTAGAATTTTGACCAAAATCCAAGCATTGGCAGACAGCATTTCATCTGCTACTACTCTATCAGATTTCCTTATTGCTATTTTCTCACATATTTATTAGGCTAAGTTTTCTCAAGAACAGACTGCAGTAGAGCAGAATATTTAGTGTACTGTTTTTTTAAAATCCCTCCAATGGGGAGAGTCACACACAAGAAGATTTAAAATTGGTGAAAATGACCTTGCACAAACCAGTCTAAGGTGTAGCTAGCTTTTCTGGAGAAATACTGTGTGAAGAAGTTGAGCAACTTACCTGGATAGCTCTAAATATTTTTATGTTTCTATTTTTTGAGGGAAGGAGCTGCTGCATCTATAGAGAGATTCAATTACTATTTCTCCTTATCAGGCCTGAAGTTCTGCTACCTAATACATCATGTCTTCCCGCATCTTTTTCATGGAACTGCAGACCTCATAATGTTTCTTGACTCATAGGATTTTTCATTTTGCTTTGGTGGCAGTTTTTTTGCACAGAAGTTGCCCATTTAAATTGGGATGCATTTTCTGGCTTGTGGAGCTCTGGTGTTGTCATGTGGTTTTACAAAAGTGGTAGTGTCTCAGTTCCTAGACACCCTTACATAAGTGTTCTCATATATATATATATATTCACACTAATAAAGAAGCCGTGCAGCTGGATGTACAGCAAGTCCTTCTAACAGGCCTCATCACAGCACCAGCTAGCTCCCCCCAAAGTATCTCCTCTATAGGTACAGTGTGAATATAGCTGTTGACAATACATTCCAAAGACCAGTTACAGCTAAACAACCCTTGTTTTCATGCTGACACATCCTTNTATATATATATATATATTCTCAATGGTCTATCACCATTTCTTACATGCATAAATATGCAGAGAGTATGTGCAAACATTGAACTCAATGATACTTTCTTGTAATGCGTTTTTTTCACCTTAAGATTTCTACCCAATCTGTTGCATTTCTTTAATCTGGACTGAGGACAGGACTAGATTCAATGAAGAATATTTTGGTTTACACTGCCTTTTTTTACTAGTAAGACGTGTAAGGAAGAAGCATTCTAACATTTTTAGTAACTTTTATTTAAAGCTGTGGTGTTTTTCTACACCTGTTTGACCACAGCATTAATCCAAAGGCTAAGTATACTTGTTAGTGTAAAGCATTAAGTCCAAATCACAAATTTATGCTTAATATTTTAAAATGGGTAGCAACAAGAATTATTTGATGGCTACCACAGACTTTAAGAGAAACTGAAGATTATAAAAGTAAGTGTTACCTTAAAGTTAATTTGATGCTTAATAGGAAAAAGTTATATTTGTAGTAGTAAGAAAAGGACTTCCTTTCTACTGGTGCATAACCTTTGTTCATCCTGCTCTTTGTATTGGCAGATTTTGTTTCAAGCTCTTCTTCTAGGCAACCAGAAAAAAAAAAAAAAAAGATTTTTAATCTCTGATTAACAGAATTTAGCTCAATACATACAAGATTTTGCATATATTTTCAATCTTTTAAGGAAAGCTTTGAAACCAGCTAAAGAGGTCATTGAGTTCCATGTTTACTCATGCTCTCTGTATATTTATGCATGTAAGAAATGGTGATAGGTTATTAAGAAGAGCTGGTCTTAGAGGCAACTGTTAAGCCAACCTGTCCTGCACTTCACTTTGCTTGGATACCATCAGCTTTCACCTCTCTTCTCTCTTTCAAATGTGTGTTGGGAGTTGTATGATACTCACCAAATTACTTCATGACACAATAACAGCAATTTAAAAGCTTTTAAAAAATAAATTGATAAAAATGTCTCTCTTTCTTAAGTTCTTACTTTTTTCACAATAGTTCTGGAAACTAAATATTTTATTTCCATTTCCTCTGCAGAAAAATTTCACAGGAATTGGGTTGATCTTTTTGGAACTGAATTTTTTTTTTTTTTTTTTTTTTAAATAGTTCCCATACGCATTCAGTCCACCACAACTTAATTTTTCCTTAGAGAGTTTGAGTTTATAAATAGGAGATTGGGAGTCAAGTGTCTTGATGCAACAATTTAGAACAAGTTCAATCTTTATCCCAGAGCGGATAATATATATTATCCTACATGCACTCTCTATGAAGACAATAAGGGAGCACAGAGGTCCCATGTCACCAGTAAGAAAACACCATATTTTTGTCTAAAGGCAGATTTCACACATACTTTCTATCCATCAACCTGTAAAATTACTTCATAGGCTCAAATTTTATTTTCAGATGGGCCAAGGGACTTGTGACCCTAAAATAGCAGCAAAGGTTAATTAGCAAGTGATGCACAATCTCAATTCATGGCAAATATCGTTGTTTGCAAAAGTGGGAACAAGGGGGCCACAGCAATTCAACTGTTCATCCATGCCCCCTGGTCTTGCTTTTGGCTCTGAGATGAAACACCACAACAATTGTGCTGCAAAGTTTCCATGAAAAACAAAAAGGCTCAGAAAAGAGATTGCCTTGCATCATCTGTCTACTATCCCATCATCCTGCTGCCCCAGACACCGCTTGGCTATTGTGCAATCCCGAAGTAGAAGACTCATGGATCTGTAGTGGAGAAAGCTTTATTATAACTGTGCAATGGGTGGCAATGAGGGCCATGGGATAGATGACTCACTAATCTCTTAACAAAAGATTTATGCCTCAAACGCAACCACAACCACAAGCAATATATTTCAAGTGATTTATTAGCAGTGTGAAAAATGACAGCAGCTGATTAATTAAAATGAGAAGTACAATCCTGAAAGTACTCCCGTAGTTGCCATTAACATATACCTGGCATACAATCACAGGTAGCCACAGGGAACACACAGAGCGAGCACTCAAAGACACAGCCACGCGTGGAAAATGGAAAACATTCTCACCTCCACATAGGCAGTGGAGTGGAAGCAAGTTTTTAAGTCGAGCACACAGTATGCCTCTGATCAAGGGGGACAGTACAGAAAACCTCCCCAAATAGCACTGTTAGTGTGCCTTTGCTCAGTTCTCCTCCAAACACAGGACAAAGTAACACGAGGTGACGATAACTTAAGTTTGGCTTCACTTCATAACAAACCTGTTCATAAGCTGCCTCATTACAATGTATTACAACAAAGGTATTATCTCAGTGATATGACTCAGAGCACTTAAATAGCTAATAATTTCTTTGTGACAGAATCTCACCTACCCTAATGTAGAGGTTAACTCCACGAGCCATAGCATAAAGAATCTTGTCATTAACTGTAATAATTACAAGCCACAGATCAAGATACACTCTGAAAGGAACTGAAAACACCTTTACAGTCAGTTCTGTTTCAGTCAAAGGACAAACAGGAACCACCAGATGAAAACAGCTGGAACAGCTATGTCAATCCACATGACACAAAGTTCAAATCACTCAGAACCATTATTACATTCTCAAAGTTGTTGAAATGCTTTAAATTCTGTCGCCAAAAATTCGTTTCGTCACAGGCTTACCTGCATACGGAATGACCGGGTTTAGGATGTTCCTTGAGTTGCACAGACCTGCAGCCTACCTTTAAGTATTCCGTATAGCTATATCAGCAGGGATTCATAAAACTCAGACCTAAAATAGCAATGCTGATATGAAAAAAATATATGGGGTTTTTTTAATTATGTTTCCCTTTCCAAACAGAATCTGTAAAGGCATATATTTGTCCTTCATAAATAATTTGGGAGACTGAAACATGAGGAGGAAGAAATACTTCTGAAATCAGAAAAAATCACCCTGGGGGAAAAAAAATAAATATGAAGATAATTGCCTATAAGAGGAATTTCTTTAACTTCTTCTTTAACTTCAGTGAAGTTCCTCAACAGGATGGAATAATATTCAGAGGATCTTTGATCTGTTTATGAAAAGGATGGGGTGATATTGCTGAGAACAGAACAGAGAGCTTGAACAGAAAGCTAGCAGGTCTGTCCAGCTGATGCGAAAATAAACAACATAAAAAAATATTATGCAGACTACTCTTTTAAAAGGACCACAAGGAAAATAACATGTAAAGCAAATTTTTCATGAGTTTGCACAATAAAATATTGTGCAGAGATGTAATTTAAGTACTGTATAATCCAGGCTCAGCTAGCACTTTCATTATGAAACGTCTGTGCTTAGAAGGAAAACCTTCAGCACATTTTGGGTCAGACACAAAAGTCTTGGGCTTTTCTGCTTCTTGAAACACTGATCCTTGGTCTTTTCAGGATATGCAGGTACCATATTTTCCACAGTTCATTTTGGTTTATGTTCACTTTATCAAATACCTGTCCTTCAGGAAAAATTTTGTCACTGGTTATGTTATTCATGACGAAGTCTCTTCATCTTCTGGGAAACACTGACGTCATACTGACGTCCAGTAAAATTGCTGGATGTGGCTGCCATGTTGATACCTCTCCACAAGGACTAAATTATTTCAGTACTTGTCGCGGGTTTGGTCTGGTTNAACAGCAGGTCCCTTGAAAACTATCTGAAAAAAATGTTCATTTATTTAGTTGCTTCTCACAGCGCACTAACTTGCAGGGGGTGTTGAGGGTGTGATGCTTAAAAATAAAAGCAACTGTATGTATATATCAACTATTGACTAATCATTAACACCTTTTCAGCCCAAAGTTTATGCCAACAGTAAACTGGGATCATAATCATGTGCTCAAACACATCTTCATAATATATTACAAGTGTCAGCAGAACCTGAGGAAGTAGTAAAGTACCTAATAGTGGTTGCATTCTCTTTCACTGGCTCAAAAACACTGCCTACTATAGAATTTTCTGCTATGCTATTTTCTGTTTTCTTCTATTTTCTATTTCTAGATGCTATTATGCTATTTTCTTCACTTCTTCTCTTTCTCAGTCTTAGAAAAAAAAAAATCAGAAAAACCTAATTTCTGGACTGAAAATCCCTTTCTTTTTCAAACTTCAAACTTCTCAAATTTTCCCATGAGCCATGAGTTCTCAACAGGCTGTTAAGCCTATGTGCTTAAAATAAAATATTGCTTAAAGTCAACAAGGTGTCATTCAGATACATTCCAATACCTTTCAGTATAGCAGAGGTTCAACCTATTTAAGCTAAAAGTGCATTTTTTTGAATGGCTAAAAATGACGATCAGCGTTACAGCATTACTCACCAATGCCTGAAAAGTGCAATTCTTGTTCCTTCGGCGATTTCGCCGCTTGTTGTTGTCATTGAAGCCTAAGTCTCATTAAAGAGTGGTCTCAGTTTGCAGGTGTTTTTAAAAATAGCGCTCACAATATTTGCATTGTTCTTCAGAAAAGTTCCTACTTAATTGAGTCATCTCATATTTGGGCCCTCTGGCCCCCGTTTGGTAATATTTTAAAGCAAATATGTGTTGAAGAAAAGGTTCACTAAGTCATTTCCTTGGTAACATAATTTCTAATGATTCATATAATCACGCATATCTTTATAAATACATTCTGAGCAATAAACCATGATTGAAATTAAGTAAAATACACTCTTAAGGTTGACTTAATCTCTTTTACTGAATAACCATTAAAAATAAAATTCTCTCCCAGGATGCTCAAGTCAAAATGACAAGCACGATAATAAACACTTGGTAATAAAAATAAATTAAAAATCAAAGCTTTATGATATATTTTACTATCCAAATTAAAGTGGCAAATTGAAAACAATAATGATGCTCATCCACAGTTACAGTTGCAACAGAACATTTCAGAGTTTGATTTAAAATTAGTAGCAGCTTGAAAATGAGCCGTAATTTTACATTTTAAACTGCTACTGCTCAATCCATCAAGTATTAAAATCTTGATGTTGATTGATGGCATTCTCTCACGCTGTTTCTCTTGATGAGGTTTCACAGAAACTGAAGCAACAATATTCACCATGTTATGAGGTTGCACACCTCCTCCATGCCCTGGGCAGTTGCTACCACTGTGTTCACATGCAGCAGGTATTTATTTGGTGGTTTGAGAAATTTCAGTATCTTCACCAGGGTATGAGTATAGCAGACACACTTCAGTGGTTTTCAAACTGATATTGGTACAGGTTTCAAGCACCTGGAACAAGTGGCCTGAATGCAATCACTGCAATAATCAGTTTTCCAGCTGCCATGTTATTTCCTAAGAAACTGCAGTGACTGAGCGATTCCATTTGGTTTTCTTATGGAACTTTCACTATCAGAAAAGGGCTCAGAGACTAAGATCCATTGGAGTTTTTATCCCTGGTGCAAAGTGAAGGGATAAGACCCCTTAGTACACTGGCTGGTCTAAGCAATTTCCCTGCTGGCATTTCAGCTTTGCTCCTACTGCTCAGTTTGTCCCAGGTTTTGAGGTTTCACATCCCATCCAAACTGCTGTTGCAGTGGCTTATACAAACTCTGCATGTTTTATTCACACTGACCCACTTGCTCTTAGTACCATACCTTTTAATGGCCACAGGACTGGAAGAGCCTAAATTGCCTTTTCTTCCTTTTTCACTTGTTCTATTGAGTAGCTTCCATCTGGATTTGCAGAGCTGCAACAAGAAACTAAAAATTAGAAAAAATGCATATCCTGAAAACAGTACCTCTTACATCAGTTCAGACTGTAAGCAACGCAGTGTCCTTTAATTCTCAGAAAAACAGTGAACCATAACCACCCTTTTTTACTGCTATTTCTTTTACATGTGGATATCACTGAACATATTTGGAGCTTGGCCATTTCAAAAAACGCCCAGGCCATTTCATAAACTTTTGACTTGTGGGATGACTGAGACTAAAAACTTTCTTCCATTAACATTTTCAGGAATATTTAATGCATAAGAACAACAGGCACAGACGCTCCAAGTTAAATATCAAGAATAAAAATTTTTTTTAAAAAAAGGCACTTATAAATATCACCATAGTTGCAGGCTATTTCGTACCTTTATTCTTTAATACTAAACAATATCTAGGTGCAAATGTCTCCTAAAAAAGACAGTTATTTAAACTGGAAAAAATGCATTGTTTTTGTCATGTGTAATATTATGTAAAACTAAAGTTCATGTGGAATATTTAATTATAAGATTTCATGCTTTTAATAAATTTTAAGTGCATTTAATGATAGGCAATAATGCCATTCCATCTTAAATGTTATTTACTCATTTGAAGTGGCATTCCTAGCCTATAAAAAATAATTAAAGTATAAAATCAAATTAGTAAATATTACACAGGCTTTTAAACAATTTGACAAATTGGTTTTGTGCATTACATTGTGACTGGATTAATTAGTATAAAATAAACAATGAAACTGTCTATTAATGGCTCTGGAAAGAAACTGATTTTATTTTATTTTAAGCCTGTTCCAAATCCTTCATAAGCTTGGACATCACCTTTAGTGGATGGATGGTGAGATCTTTAGTGCTTTGAAAATGGCTCTTGTAAAAACTTTCAAAGGAATGATCCAGGTCTTAAAATGGTTCTATGGAATGGCTGTGGCTAAACAAGCAAGAAAACACCTTCAGGACTTAAATCGGCTACACCCTTTTGTTTGAAGTGACAAGGCCTATCATTAAGCAGAAAAATTTTGCTTCTCCAGCACAACAGAGACACCAACAATGCATTCTCACATTTTCTTTCCTTCTGTTATTACCTTTTCAAGTATAATTATTTCACACATTTCTGAGGAGTCTAGGCTGAAAATCATTTGTTTCCCCAATAACACGCCCAGCCCTGTACACATCTGATTAATGTATTCCACATCCCCAACTACTGCCATGCTGCTTTATCTCTCCAGCGAGTTTTTCCTTCAATATCATGCTTCCTAACATAAATATTTATTTATGCTGTTTCAGGGTAGATATATATCTATACATGTATATTGTTTTCCTCCTTTAATTTATCACTATTTCTTAATCTTTTTGAAAGAAACAAAAAGGAAAATGGCTGTTCATTGCTGGGAGAAAATTTGATTTGCAGTATGCACACAGAAGTTACATGGAGTACTGTAAGGCCCCATAACTCACACTATGACAATTTTAAAAAGGCTTTACAGTTTTTCCTGTACTCTGAGTTAGAGGCATGGGAGAAACACTGACAAGACAGTCTCAAGAGGTCAAAACAACAAAAAAAAACCCTTTATTTGCAATTAGAAAATCAGAAAACTGGCGAAAAATTTTGAGCAGCATTCAATCAACATAAAACATTTCTCAAAGCATTAACTTGGCCCATTAAACTTTGCAAACTCTAAGCCCATTTGATTTTAAGTTACTCAAAAATTCTGGGGAGAGAAAATTAGAAGAAGAAGAAAGAGAAAGAGAGAAAGACAGAAAAGACAAAGAAAAGAACAAATATAGCTGCACTCCTGGTTCCAGTAGTGTTCAGCTGATAGAAGTTCCAAGAGGAGGTAGGGTCAAGACATATGGTCTTTACTTTCTATTTCTCATATTCCATAAGTGTACTATAAGAATTCAATTTAGGAAAAAAAAAAAAAGAGGGGGGGGGGGGAGAAATTAGAAAGTAGTTTAAAAAATTAGACAAAACCGGAAAGAAAACATAGCTAAGTAAAAATCCTCCAAAGAGAACAAATATGCAATCAGAGCTGCACATGGGTACAGATGATTGCCTGGAAGACCCTGGTGGCAGTGGGGAGAACACTATAGAATGAGTCACTCGAGTAAGGAATCAAAATGCTCTTATGAAGTGTTGGACATGGCCTCAAATCCACGTGTGAACAGCCTGACAGGATCTTATACTAAATTTCCCTTTATTTATAGCCTATCTGGATGTACAGCTAGGGTTAAACCCATGAATAGGTCAATAACCGATACAGGCAGTAACACACACATGCAGTGCCAAAAATGCACACTGTGTCAAAACACAGTAACAAAATGGATTTCGGTATTCCATGAACGCCTAAATTTGTGTCTCCACACGCACACAGAAACTCAGCGCTCTGCGCTGTGTGTGCAAGATGATGCTGTTGCACTGCGAGTCCCGGACTAAGACAGCCAGACATCTGCCAGCCACAGAACAAGGGACAAAAGGTGACTCTGACAGGGAGAATGCGGGACCTGCATTCATTCCCACTCGCTGTCCACAGAAACAAGAGTGAAACAGCTGGATAGACCCCAGGGGAGCAGAATGAAGCAAGAAATGTGACAAAACCACAAGACATGAGAAAGAAAAGCCAAGGCTGTCAAGAATATGACAGAGCCTGCAACTGGACTGAGAAAGCTCCAGAGCAATTACGAACCTAAATACTACATGGCAAACAAAGCAAAGAAGGGGTTGTTACATGCTTCCAAAATGCAGATGAGACCAAGAAATCCCCAAGGAGTAGCAAGTGCTTTTAAAAAAAGCAGGAGCTTTTTCTAATAAAATTTTTTTTATGAAGCATTTTTTTCTGATTAATACTGTCCATATAACTGATGAGAAAAAAAATATAGGATTTATATGAAGCATTATGATTCAAATTTGTGAAATGAGCACTCTATCCCTACCCACACATCCCTCTTAGTCAAAAAAGTATTCTTCAAATTATAAACTGATGACACTGGGACTCAAAGCCACCTAATCATCCTTGCTCCCCTGTCATGAGAGGAAAGAGTTCCTATATGATATATACAGGCATATAATCAAGACATCTATCAAGAACTTTAATAAAGTAAAAAATTAAATGCCATTTTGTAATCAAGAAATTAGTGTTTCTGCTTGTCTACCCATTTCTCAATGTGCAGTTTCATTTACTCTTTTTTTCCTCTCTAGCATCTGTTTCCTTTCATTCCTCTTCTTAGCTGCTTAATTTCACTGAAAATAAGTATTTTTCTCTTAAAAAAAAAAAAAAAAGGCAAGCAATCATTTTCTACTCATTGCCTTTTGTTAAACCTCATAATTCTATTCCCTGTGTCAATCACTTTGTCACCAAAATGGCTTTGTCTGATATCCTTCCTTTACAAGTTATAGTTCAAATCTGATGATCTTTTGGAAAACATTACCTCTCATAATGGTATGTATGAGTTCATTACTTCATCTCCCTCAGTTATATTATCCTGTCACAAGAAACACAGTGACTTTAGAACTTTGAGACTTTTCCAGCACTACAGGAGCTGCTGATCAGGGGGTTTTTGCTTTGTCTTTCTTTGCATTGAATCAGAATAGATTTAGCATCATCTTGACCTGGAGATTGAATTGAACCATTAGGTAAAATTGAATGCTTCTAGAAAATATGTAAAATTGTATAATGATATATAATATAATGGACTCTTTCAAAAGTGCTTCCGTATAATTCTGCAGATGTTAAGGAGGTTATTTACTGTGCCTCAGATATTCATTCTATTTGTTCTTTATGAAAGCTTCCAGATAAATTCATACAAATTGTAGAGAAACTTTTTTTTAAACAAAATTTGCAATCAGCGTTGCCAATGACAGTTCAGCATACTTAAGAAAATTAAATAGCTCATTTTCTTTCTAAAATCCATTGATTTCCAAGAATTATTTTTTACCTCAATTAATACCAAGAAAAGTATACTGTCTTCATACATATATTTCTAATTTCAAAGATTTCTCAAGCAGCACTTTAAAATATTACTAAGAGGAAGCATAAAGTACGTTGCATTCTGTATAAGATACCAATTTACATGCCTGACCTATGATTAAGTATTTCATTAGTGTCTCACTCATAGCAGGAAGCATTCTTTGGATACAGCATGCATGATTTATTTCAGGACAAGAAATCCAAGTTTAAACACTTTTCACATCTCCTAGTGACTTGGCATAGTGGAAAATGTTCCATAGATCTCCTACTGATAGGCTTAGTTCTCTGATTATTCAGTGCTGGGATTTCAGTTGTTTTTCAGTGGAGGTTTTTTACTGCTGCTTTTTTTTTTTTTTTTTTAAATGCTGGCATTTTGCGATCAGGTGAAAATCCTTCTTGTACAAATCACAAGCACCATTAACCTAAACTGCCAGTTCTTGGGAAAACTTGTACAAAGAAGGTTTCTGTTTAAATTCTATCAATAAAACTGAAACAGAAGTGTAAGAGACTGGACTACCTGTTCGTGGTCATAAGGATTTATCATTTGAATTGAAGTCTCTTGCTTTTAGTTACATTATTTTCAACTCTGATTATCTTCTCTAATTCAAAGTCAACCGGCTTTTCTGGCAGGCATAAAGAGTTTTTTCCCTCTGAAGTGCCTTATACTTAAGTATAATAAGAGATAGTTCATTTGGTTTGAAAAAGAGATCATTTAGTTTCCATGTCCTGATAATAGTCAGAATAAATTGTGCAAATAGTGCATTTTTTTGAGCTACAGAAGTTAATCAGATGGGCTCTTGAAGTCCTTCTCGACCATTACAGTTTGAATCTTGTGTCCTGTTTCCCACCTCCTCCTCTCAGTGAAGAAGAATTTGGCTCTTCACCTTAGCATAACCAAGATTCCCCCTTCCAGCAGGATCTCTTTTTTCCTCCTACATCACCCAATATGCAAATGCTGCAAGTACACCAATAGAAACAAAAACATCTAAAATAAAACCCCACAAAAATAATGTTCGTAACAAAGACAAGTAAATTGGGTATTACAAAGCAAGCCTATTGTACTTACCAGATGCTAAATAACTGGAAATACCTACAAAGCCACCCTACAACTTATGTTTTTATTTGTCCTGTTGGAAATCGCTGGCATTTTTACAGAGCTTTCTGACATTTTTAACGCCAGACACCTTTTCGTATCCATTTGCATGTTCTAAATCAAACCAAGGGCTGAAGGTGTATTCAAAAGATCTTTTTTCAGCTATTTGAAATTACTACTCTGAGCTAAAATCAATGTTCTACCAACAACATGTTTTTCAAAAGTAATTGTAAAATATAATTTCCGCTACTAACTTCGGCCTGTCCTTTATTCCTTCTCTGTGCCCTATTCTTTCCTTAAATCTGACACCCCTTCTATCTCAAAAGCTGAAAATTAACTGAGATACTATCAGTTTAAAACACTAATAATTGTAAAAAACACTAATAATTGTATTGTTTACATTTGGCAGTGATTACCTATTGCGTCCTCACACTCAAATCAGACTGGAGTTTTTTTCTTGTCAATGCTTGCTCCTTCTGAAAACCTGCATTTCCAGCTGTGAAATAACAAATAACCAATCTTCAGCCCTTCTCTACCTCCTGAATTTTCCAGGACTTTCAGATGTGAAAATTAAATATCTTGTCTCTGCAGACTCTCATTAAGGCTTTTTTTTTTTTAGTAACTAGTTGTGGAGAGCTTAATGTCAACATAAGTATGGAAGGGAGAGGAAGGGAGCAGATAAAGTGTGGAAAGAGATCAGCTCAGAACTCTAATATTCAAAAATCTTCTACCTTTGCAGGTAATATTCAAATCTTCAAGACCTAGATTAACATAAAACACCTCCGACTAGCTTGAAAAAAACATTGATCTCATTTTTAACACATCCTTACCTTCCTTTGTGTATTGTTCAGAGTTGGTGGTCAAAGATATCTCTCGCAATCACCTGTAAGCGTGTTCTCCCACGAACTGTCCTCACATCCATCTCTCCCAGAAAACACACATCCTCTTACTTTTTATCCCCTTTAAGTTTCTATATAATTTTTTTAAAGAAGGTCCATGTGAGAGTATTTAGCTGTGAAAGCTGCTGAATTTCAACACATGAAAATCAGCCTCTAAGACCAGGCAACTGTGTATCTGCGACTACCTTTATAAAAAGAAGTCTTTTAGTACCCAGCTTAGAAATGTAATAAGATTTCTGATCCTTTAGTTTTAAAACTGCACTGTTTTTTTGGTTTTTTTCCAGTATTTACTAAGTGTACATATTGTAATAATGTACAGTGTTTCCTAACTGGCAAAATAATGTTTGATTTAGGAAAGTGCTTTCAGGAGGTGATCCTCAAATAACTAAAATCTTTAGCTAAGGACCTTATCCTGTCCTTGCATTTATAAAAGAAAGGTGCCTACATATTTTTTACCTGCTTTTTAGGTACTTTTTTAGGAAGTAAAATTGCCTACAAAGTAAGCAAACTCCCTGCAAATTTTCATCATCCCTCATTTTAGCTGTTGCTTAAGGTATCTTTGAAGAGTTAATAGGAACTGCTGTCAGTAACAGAAGCCAGTTGGTTGTATAAATAAAATTCAATTTTACTTCCAGGAGTTGAAAATGAAAATAAAACCTGTTCCTTTCAAAGAAATTATGTTTTTACTGTGCTAAGATGTAACCTCCAGAGCCGCTGCTGTGAATACTGTGTTATCCAAAAAGGAGTTAATCAGCTTTCCGTAGTGCTGGAAAGATCCTGACAGCGAGTGGCTGTTTAAAATAGCGCCTGCAGGTTCTGGTGCTGAGTGGGACAAGCTGCTGCGTGTTCCTCAAAGCCCCTGCACGGGGTCTCGGGCGAGGTCAGCACCTCTGCTAGCCAGCTGTGCCCGACCCATGGCAGCTATGGCCTTGCACCTCCCTGCGAATGATGGTAAGGTGCCCCAGAGGTGACGGAGGTGGCCCTCGGGCTGGCCGCCATAGCTTTTATTCCGTAGACCCCCCGGGAAAGGAGAGGATCCACATGGCGACCCAAGAACCGAGAGGGCGGACTTCCGCTTGGCAGGGGGTTATAAGGGGTTCCTGAGGGGGCGGGGTGTACAGAACAGCCAATAGGGAGAGAGGGAGGAAAGGGCGGGTGTTACAAACCAACCAATGGGAAGAGAGGGGCAAGGGGCGGGTGTTACAAACCAACCAATGGGGAGAGAGGGGAAAGGCATGAGGGTTTGGTTACAGGAGTACATGAATATGCATAAGTCGTGCAGGGGTACATGAATATGCATAAGTGGATGGGCCAGGCTTCCTCCAGCAAACCAAGAAGGGGTTTTCTTTGGACCAAATCATGGCCTAATATCTTTTTTGACCTCCCCTTCCCAGCTCACCGCAACAAGTGACAGTGAGTGGTGTGATGATGAAATCCTAACTTTGTCTTACACTGTTCCATCAGAGCACCTGCCTGCACAGGTACAGGGACAGACCAACGGCATTTCCAACTCCATCACAGCATGCTGGTGCATAATCCCCATCCAGCCCCTGTAGCTCCAACACAACACTGATTTTGCAACATTAATTATGGCTGATAAACATACTGTAAGAAAACTGTTTGAATGCAATAGTTATTAGCACACGTTAACTTCTATCTGAAATCGGTACACATATTTATATTTATAAAAATCAAGATGCAAAAATTGAATATCTTTTTAATGGTGCTTGGAAGAAAAACGTGTCATTTTTCTTTACCATTTTACTTATTTCACACATAAAATTAAATTTAAAATAAAGTCTCAGGAAACATTGACTTAAAAATACCAAGCACCTCAAAATAACCTTTTATTGAGGAGAAATTTTGAATTGTGACTTGAATAGGACTTGAGTGGGAAGGGGTTATTGTTTCAATAGCTACAGAATATCCATAAGGCTCTAAGGAAGATCATAAGGATTATAACAGTTCTCACTCTTTCTTCACACCACTTCAAAACTCTGCAAATAAAAATGAGGATAAGATATTTGCTGTTAGGAATCTGGAATTCAAATAGACCAGAAGAGTAATCAGTACTATGCCATTAACATTAATACTCGTACAGCAGCTGCGATCTTGGTTTTTTAAATGGGAGACACCTCCAGGCAGATTTTACAAAGAATTCTGAAGCCAGAAGCACAATTACCCAGAGTCAACAGCCTGAATCATGACTCGGTCCAGGGACATCAGATCATAGATCAATATCTCTGGTAAAAAGAACAAAAGCAGAATTAAGCAGGTTGCATACAGGCAAAGACGTAATGAGCAGCAATACATTCTTAGCCTGAGTTTGAAGAAGAAAATAAATTAAGAACTGTGATACAACAGCCTTGTGTTGATACTATTGCTATACTCTTCTAGGGAAAAAAAAAACTTTAAAAAATCAAGTTAGGACGGTGGTATCTAATGCCTAGTAACTGTGAACCTTAGTGATCTAATGCCCTGTTCAGACTCTGTAGCTACAGACCCACATACATAACTCTACTCATATGAATAGTCTCAAAGATTTTAATGGGATAAAACATGTACCAAATGTACAATATTCATCTGAAAAGAATAAGTGCACTGTAGCATGAATAAATAATGCTTAGTGAAAGGTTGGGTTTGAGACAACATTAATCAAAGAGTCACAGAATGGCTTGGATTGGAAGGGACCTCAAACATCTTTTAGATTCAATCTCCCCTTCATGGGCAGGGATGTCACCTGGTTGCTTGGGGCCTCATCCAACCTGGCTTTGAACACTTCCAGGGATGAGGAAATCTTATTTTAAAAAAAGGAAGTATTGGGTCATTTTAAAGACAACCATGTCCAAATGTGAATCCACACAATCTGATGCAGTGACTTCCTTCTGCCTCCATCTGCCACCGCTGAGGGAAGGGAAACTGTAGAACCCTGCCTCCCTGGGACACAGCTCTTGAGTATGAGGGATCATCTTCCAGCCAGACACCACGCTTGTCCCCCTTCAAGTCCTCTCCTAGGGTAGGAGACCATGGGAGCAGTAGGCATTGCAAAGCCAAGAGAAGTTCCTTTTCCACTCCATAGAAATATGACAGCATTCCACATTAAGTAAGTGTTGTGGTTACCAATCTCCTTCGGTTTTGAACTGTCCTTAAGCCGCTATTAGAGAATTATTTCCTTCTTTGACAATTTGCTGACAGCTTGCTAGCATGGGTGAAGTCATCACTAAATTCCCTTCTCAAGACTCACTGTAAACCTGATGGGAAAGTAAACACTTTACACAATGGGTTTTTTTGCTTGTGTGTTCCTCTAGTTGCTTTTGCAACACAAGCAGCTTTGCTCAGCAGCAAATCCTATTCAAGTAGTTATTGTGATTGCCTGCACTAACATGAGACACTCATTTAAGAAGATTACAAAATAATGATGAAATTGCAGCATTACTACATTGTAAATCTCATCAGTGAGGATAGAGAGAAGCTCTCAGAAAGTAACAGATTGTTATTTCAAGTTTCTCTGTTTCCATTATCTGACTTCTCTCAACATAAGGAAACTAAAGACACTGATACTTTAAACTTAATTAAATATTTCAGAGGTAGTTGTATGTAATGCCTACATTGTAGTTTAGAAGTTTAGCTTCATCTCAGAGTTAACAAATGAATAGCAGGTGATTAAAATGCTGTTTATTGTACCAGTAACTTGTTTCATAAGCTTCTATGTCGGCACGTTAAATCACCTTGTGAAAGCAGGGCAGCATCAGCTTGTATGCTGGGCATTTTTGTACCATGTCAAGTATTTGAAGTGCTTAAAGCTCTGAAGAGTCTATCTGCTGAAAGACTCAGTAAGATATCCACTACTTTAGAATGATACATTGTTAACAAATATTCAGCTAAACAAAGCCATGAGTTCAGACCGATTACTATAACCAGGCTGGGGGGACACCAAATCTATAACATTTAAATGTTGGATTGCTTTTACTTCTCATCTGAGGGGCTCAGGTTCAGGAAAAATTGACTACTGCAATTATCTAAAACTTCAGTCCCATCATAAAAACAAACTGGCTGATCTTGCTGCAGGACACCTCACTCCCTGCAGATAATCTCAGCAAAATATTTCCCTTCCTCCAAATTCCACACCTTGAGGGGTTTGTACCTTTCTGTGCCGTCCTGTGGTCATGTGCCGTGCTATGAAAGTGGGGATGCTGGCTGCCTCCAGGACAGTGCAGTGACTCATTAAAAAATGAGTAGCTTCTCTTCTCAGCTTGGCTGTATTGGCACTTTTTACATCTCTGGCATCCTAAAGGTGTTGTGAGTTACTGAGAGTAGTCAGTGCTCTCACTTGGCCTGAACACCTATTTTGAAGCAGTTTATGTAATCAGCTGAGCAATTTATGCCCATATTCACAAGTGGTTCACACAACCAGGCTCTCACTCACGGTATTATAAAGCACATTACCATATGTATAAGGCTTTATGTACGGATATTCTATATACATTCATACCTTGATATGTCTTAATTTAACATGCTTTCTGAAGAGGACAGGTACATATCTTAGAGAGACAGTCACACATAGATATGTTTTAATATAACACACTTTCTGAAAAGGACGAACCTCAGCAAGTGAAATGTTTCTGCTATTGAAGTTAATAGTAAATAACCTCAAAAGTACATCAAGCTTGAGAAAAAGCAAGAAAGATTGTTTTCACAATTAAACTTAGGTAAGGAGCTTTTGGGGGTGACATTTCTGGTGGAGCTAGTGGGTAACAAATGGTAGTTGACAATGAATAGCTATAATCCACTACCTTCACCTCTGCTTTTGCCCTTAAAGTAAAGTACGTACTCCAAGGACAGGAGTCTTCTAGAAATACTGCATGTCTTACATGCAGACAGAATGAAATGTTAAAAAAAAATCTAGTTCTCGTTTGTCAGAAATACTCTAGCCACAAATAGAGCTCCATTTGAGCTACCTGTTTAGGTGAGTTATCTTAAAAGGATTTTTATATTATACAATTAGCTGAGAGCTGGGTTGCACCTCTCTTGCAGGTAAGGCAGCTGGCAGAAGCATATCTCCTTTGTACTCCTGGTGCACTGCAGGTATCTCTGTCCCAAGACATTCTGGGCTTGCAAAATATGCAACTATCATTAGCAACTCTTTACTCCATTTTTTAAACATTTTAGGAATTATTCTGGTTGCAGAACATGCATTTCCATAGCCCTCACTGCAGCTTGCCCACATAGAATTTAATCTTATTTCCATCCAGAAAGGAAAGAGTGACTTGGATGTGATCATCAGAGTTAGAAGGGACCTTAAAGACTACCTCTTTCCAACCCCTCCTTTCCATGGGCAGGGACACCTTCCACCAGCCCAGGCTGCTCACAGCCCCATACAACCCAGCCCGGAACACTTCCAAGGCTGGGGCATCCACAGCATCTCTGGGCAATCTGTGCCAGGACCTCTTTATCCTCACAGCAAAGAATTTCTTCCCAATACCTAATCTAAACATACCACCTTTCATCTTAAAGCCATTCCCCCTTGTCCTATCATGGACATGAGATACTTGCAGGGATTAGCAGGAAACCCTGCTAAGGATTTCCTTTTATTGTAAGGCACAAACTTTTCAAATTCTTGGTCTGGTGATCCTATTCTAGTCATTTTAGTTTTCAAGTAATTTGAAAAAATCTCTATTGCTTAAAAATATGCCTTTTTTATAGCTTTTATAGCCAAATTTTAAAACATCTGAACTTCTTTGGAAAAAAAAAAACAAACAACTTACTGTCATAGTTACAAGTATACTATATTTTAAAAGGAACATTTCACTCTAAATGTAAATTTTTTACTTTTGAAAAATAAAGTAAAGGAAAACATTATTGTGCTTTCAGATTTCAAATGGGTTTTGGCAGACGACATATGTTCCCCAAAAGCATACTGTGGGGACTTGGGCCTTGACAGAAGAAAAGTACTAAAAGGATGAGCAACCAAGTGATATATTCCATCTCTGTTTTCAGTGATGCTATCATTTGTAGCATTTTCAACAACAACAACAACAGAGTATTCACAAAGCAACAGCTGTCCTTCTCTTCAAACTACTCTTAAAGATTATCTCTGTCATGATGTTTACAAAAACTTGACAATGGTTAGGCAGATGATATTCTGCACTTGCTTATTACTTATTCCAAAGATGAGAATAATTTCATCCCTAACTAGAGTTTCTTCTATCTCCTTTTTGTATTTGTCTTGGTGAATAAGGACTATATTTTCCTCTACATTCCAAACATGGGTAATAATGATAGAGACCCTAGATATCATCAATATTAAAGAAAAAGGAAAGAAAATCGTGTTTGTTTTTCCACTAAATCACAAGTCCTCAGTTACAGACTATTATGGGCAGCAAATGAATCCCATATTTACACTAGGTAATAATTTACTCCAATAAGTTATGAAATTACATCTAATCATTTCTCTTAGGTAACTATATAATATTAAACAATCTGATGTGTGAAATCAGATTTAAATGTCAAGTTGAAAAAAAATCTGCCAAACATGTCTCTCCAGGTATCACAGGAATGTTAACATTAAACTGCAGACAGATACACAATTAATAAAAAAAATTTTAAAAACTCAAACCAAAAAAGTATTTCCAGCATAACCCCAGAGGTAATTTTTGGGATACATCACAAGAGAATTTCAGGCAAATAAAGAACTCTTTAGGTGTACTGCTGAGATTCAACAATATCAAAACAGCTAGTTTTAGTGAGCTGCCTTAAAATTCCTTGGCCATTGCTGTTTCTGGCACAAGTGATATAAAAACACACTTGATATCAAGACTAGTATGATTGCAGCTCCAGGGGTACAGGCAGCAAGATTCATCTGTCACCTTGTCTCCACCTAGTACAGATCTATGTGATAGGTGATCTCAAAATATCTTATCACACTGGATTTCTTAACACACAGACCGGGAGGAAATGAGGAGGTGAAAAAAGCTGTCCTAAAATTCCAGTGCTTCAAGAACCCTTTTGAATACTGGAGAATCAGCTTCGAATTTTGCTGAAATTTTAAATTCCTCTCTCTGGGACAGTGATTTCTAACTCCCAAGAAAACAGCCCAATCCTCAGGCCATGGGCATGCTCCAAGAAAACTGGGTTTCTCCAATTCTGAATGTTTGGGGACAAGGAAGGAGGAAAAAGAAATGGAAATACATTCTCCATTCAGCTAAAAACAATCCAATGATCAGATGATTCATATCAGTGAAGTGTTAGAGAGCTATATAGAATATTCTAAAGATAAAAATCTCCTCTGAATACATATATAAAAGCTTGAATGATTTTTTGAGCGCTTCATCAACTTCAGCAGTAACCCAAGAAGCACAGGGCTGGAATTGTTCAAACAGTAGCTAATATTCAAATAACCCATCAAAACTGTATTTCCAACAGACTGGCATCATGAAAAGAATTTTGGATAAAGGGGAACAGATGAAGAGAAATAGCAAAAAGAACTCAGAGGAGCTGTCAAAGTCCCCCAGGACAGTTTTAGACAGAATTAGGACACCATTTGCCGGGAAAGTTGTTGTTATGGACAGTGAAGGCTCAGCCCCAGCTCTGCGTGAAGAAAGCAGTCAGAGAGGAACCTGACTGTTCAGCTCCGATCAGAATTAAATTTACATTTATTTATTCCCATAACCTGTGGATTCCAAATTTTGAAGTAGAAGTTCAGCCTCAGACTGGACTTTAATATCGGATACACATCCGGGCGAAAGAGAAAAACCCTGGGGAGCTCTCTCCCTAGGAAATCCGAACAAAATTGGGATATGGAGGCACATACAGGACACCGATACATCCTTCAGAGATGCAAGAGTTAAGGAACAAGACTCCAAGTTAAATACTGGCAGGTAGCATTGGGTAGCTGCAAGTACAGGTAGAGAGATACCATCTGGGAGGCGTTAAGTGATACTTTGGAAAAGTACTTCCTCTCCACAAAGAGGCGGTGGCGCACAGCAGGTTCACAGCCTTAGCCTGGTGTTTCAGGGCTTATCTCAGCATCCCTGGCTGCTGAATCCCAACTATAAATCACAGCACTGACTCGTACCTGACTTTCCCATGTCTTTGGTGAGCGCTGTAGGCACTTTCTCTTTCTTTTTCTCTCCTCCACAGTCTTCATGGCCAAAGCTTGGCATAATTAATCTTTGATTAGAGATTAAAAGCAGCTTTAAAAAAAGGCAGATGGTTCCCAGAACAACACAGACTGTGGCGTTGGGATATTCTTAGTGAAAGCAAAAAGCTTCTAAATTCTGCACCAAATAAGACTGACATTTATAAAAATTCCACTGGGACATTAAACCACAGATGTAGATTATTCTTTTTGCCATGAAAGGGGGATAATCTGCCACGGAGTCCAAGGGGCACTTTCTTCTTAGGAACCTCCAGTCCAGCTGGGCACAGTATTCTGAGGAGTTGGACCCTGACTTCTCATTCCAGTCTTTCCTAATGGTTAGCTTTAGATATTTCCCCACCCTGCTATTGCCTGCTATTGCCTCTGTATCGCACCCTTAGCAGCTCCCCATGCACAGTGTGAGGTTACTCAGCAACTTGAGTTATCTAAATTTCAATAGACAATACAGTTTCCAAGGGTTAGGGGACAGAGCAACTTCAGTAGCCGGAGCTCTTTGCCAGTATTCAGTCACTGATTTATTCTGTAGTGATTCAACAAATGTTTTGAACCATTTGCAGAGTAGCTATTATTGGCTAAACAGTCAATTTATCAAATTACTGTATTTCCAGACTGCGGAGTATACCCTGGCTTTCTGACGCAGTGGAAGTAGGAGGAGGAGAGTAAATATTTCCCTTAGTAAGTACTAAGAGACTGAAGAGACATATTATAAATACACTTTGAAATACAGAACACTAGAAAGTAGCAACCAATTAAAGCCTTTACATCTCTCCATTTCTTATCTCTTCCTCAACTCTTATCTTATAAAACCTTTGAATAGAAAAGACCATTCTAAAGGCAGTAAGTGGAGTCCAAGGTAGATAAGTGATTATAAAGTCTCTAGAGGCACACAGCATTTTTAGAAGTAAGGATAAAATTTAGAAATTTATATTACCTCTGAATGCTCAGCCACAAGACTCTCCACATTGCTCTAGGTGATTAGAGATACTGGCAGCAAGAGTCACCTTGCTTCGGAATTCTGCAAAATTGCCATTTTCCTTCCGGAGAAGGGAAGGAAGCAACATTCGGCAGGGCATGGAGCTGTACAAAGACACTTGGTCTTTCAGTAGTAGCTAACACCGTAGGCCAGTCAGCCTAGGGTAGTCATACAGATTTCATAAAATGAAGTGATGGTGCAAAGCCTACTTTCAACAAAAGAGAGAACTTCAGTAATTTAGGCCAGTACTTACCATATTAATTTTTAACAGAGGTTCACTGACTGAGGGCCAGGTGATACCTAGAGCAAGCACATGCACAAAACTTAACTGTACAAAAACCCTTCTTTTCTTTAAATCTGTCTCTAAAATTACTGTGCAAAACATGGCACAGCAATGTGTCAAACTATAACCATAATTTCCCTAAAACCAGAGCTGGCAACGTGCTCTACATCACTGGTTCGCATAAATACCTCTTCTTCAGGTGGTTTCATGCACCATTCAACAAGTCATCACAGGCTGCTGTAAATTATTTGTGCATAGTTCAGGAAGCAGCTGTTAGGAAGCCTCACAGGTCTAGGTGTAAATCACATGGCTACAGACTTCCTGGGAGAAGTAAGCACAGGTCATGCCAAGATACTTCTTGTATTGAAGAAAGAAAAGGAAATGTTAAAACAATGGTAACATTTTAAATGTTTAAAGGAAATGTTAAAAAAAATGTTAAAATAATAGATTTGGAGCTTTTTCTTTCGCTGACGAGTTGGAAGCTAACAGACCAGCTCCAGCTAAAGAAACTGACTGGAAATCATGGTGGTCAGTTTAGTCTTTTTTTTCAACATGAAGCCTCAGGATATGATAAAAATGTTTTATTCAGAACTAATTTTAAGTAAAACAAGATAAAGGGGAAGATAGTTTCACGTTTAAATAAAAATGTTAAAGACAGCAACTCACCTGTCTGATCCAAATCCCAATTAGATGGGCTAAATTTGAATTTGAGAGCTGGATTTGGGTTAAAGCACAAAGGTTTTAAAACTCTTTCAAACTCGTGCAAAGTTACTCATCTCAAGAAACAAGTTTTACCTGTTCTCCAAAGCCTTCTGGCTTTCTGGCTGAAAATCTAAACTTGGCCGCTCTGAAAAAAAGAAATGTGTCATGGAATTGAGCCAAAAAACTTAATGCAAGTTCAGACATTTAAATATACTAAGGCTGTAATGCCACACAATACTGGTCATGAAATTCCAGCAATCTTTCACTATCTGCTTGTACACAGCAATAAAAAAATAGTTATGAGTTTCCCAGAATAAATAATTTAAGTAGTAAGAAAACTAATGAGCCAGAATGTGTTGAAACAGAAGGGTGTGTGTTTCAGAGAATTTGTGTACACAAAAACTTCTAAACTTGCTTTTACAACCTTTAAATAGATTTTTAGAAAACTAAAAATTTTTATGGAGCTCTAAAATCTCTACTGCCGTATTCCCTTTCTCCCTCTGATACTGCCTACGCCTTCTGAGCACACCACCTAGACCTTTTCTCAGCTTAGTTTTAATGAACATTAAAATAAACCAATTCTTCTGCATAAAGGCAAAATACAGTGTTTCAGATTGAAACTGGAACTCACTGAAACTGTTGAATTCAGCTGCATGCATCCACCTTTAATTAAGATGGCCACAAGTGCAGGTATTCCCAAGCTGTCCAAAGCATGACTTGCTGAGGAAATAAAGCAACCAGGGTCGGAGATTCTAATCGGAAATTATTTTGTGCATTAGGAAGACATGAGAGAAGATAAAAGTAGCAGAGAGGTGGCTCAGAGAGAAAAGTATTATCCGGTCAAACTCTGGTAGGCCAGTGCTGCAGGGGATTCCCCCTTGGGATAGGTGGGAGGAGCAAGAGCTGCAGCTGCGACCAAGCATCTCCTCTCCTCCTGTGTTCAGGCAGACACCCTTTTGCATGTGTCTGAGAACGAACAAGAGGACACCAAAGGTTAATCCAGTATCACAACATGACATACAGTGCCTTGGCTGCTGCTCACCTCTGCAGGTTGGGTGGGTGACAACGAAGAGCTTGTCAAAAGCCTGGGCACTTTCAGTTATTCACATCCCCTTCTCTTGAGTATATACATACTGAAAAAAATGCAAGTACATTTTTAGTCATCTTCACACTGCATGCACGTACATATATAAAAATACAGACACACACATGAAGTCTCTTTGGAAGCCACAAAAACAGATAAGCCATTCTTAGCACCGCTCCAGAGCCTTCTGGAATTACGCTGATCCTACGCACAGGCCCTCAGAGAGGACCTCTCACGACTGTGGAGACCAGTCCACTTTGCAGCACACCACTGGCCAAGCAAAGTACAAGCAGGGAACAAAACTGGGTCCTTGCTCCAGAATGCCTATAACCAAAAACAAAGGATGGTCTCAAGTTGCGCCAAGAGAGGTTTTGATTAGACATTATGAAAAATTTCTTCATAGAAAGGGCTGTCAAGCACTGGCACAGGCGGCCCAGGGAAGGGGTGGATTCACCATTCCTGGAAATGTTCAAACAACGCTTGGATATGGCCCTCGAGGACACTGTTTAGGGGTTAACACAGTGGTGGTGCTGGGTTGACAGTTGCACTTGATGATCTTAAAGGTCTTTTCCAAACGTAACGATTGTGTGATTCTAAGAACTAAAGGAAAAATAAAGCCATGCAGGCACTGAAAAAAGTATAAACAGGTGTCCTGTTCCAAAACTTCCACTTTAATCTAAAAAATGGAAACTTTTGATGGACATCAGGTTGTGTGTCCCTGAAATGAAATATGGATCTCTAGCTTTTATGAAAGTAAAGTATTTCAAAGAAGGCATGGAGGAGAAAAGACATCTTAAACATAATACCTTTCCTCAGGACGAATCTCTCTCAGTATCAGTTCATGACACTGCAGACTTTGATGCTGCTTTGACAAATATTTTCTCTAAGGTGAACTTTAAGTTCCTTTAGTTTAGTTTTACCATTTTATTTTTTTCCACTTTTAGTTTATGTAGGAATTGCACTGAAATGACAACCTCTATTCCCTCCAAACAGACGAATTGGAGAATAAAGACCATTTATTTCTATTAAACTGTACCACTTCATATTAAGGTTATCCGGGCCACTAGCTCATGACAAAATATCTTGTTCAATGTAATTTCAATTTTGACCTGCAAGAAAAAGCAGAAGAAGATACACTTGAAAGAGCAGTGCAAGTTTTATTTCGTAATTTCCTTAAAGAAAAAGGAAAAAAAAGGAAAAAAGTTATTTGTAATTCTGAAAAACTAATGAAAGATTACCCTGATATATTTCTTTTTTTCTTCCAATTTTGAAATGGCCTTCAATTTTCAAGATGTTGTTTTAAAATTTTGTCTCAAGTTCTTGCCTTAATTTTTTTTGTGAAAGGCAAGTTATCTCCTCATTCCACATCGCTTTGCAATCTCAAAATAGTCATCTAACATGAGAACACAGTCAGAGCTGTAACAAGCAGAGCTGCCAAGATAACAGCAAGAAATTCCATACTCTGCTTTCACCTTAGTCTAAAATGTAAAGTACAGCATTTTAAAACGTTTCATTTTGAACTATTATTTGAAGTCTAGATTGAAAAAAGGGTGAAACAGGCTATGCCACCTGAAAAGCCTCAGTTCAGTCTCAATTCAGATTTTTTTTTTTCTTTTAGTGCATTAGGTTAGAGAAGAAATTATTTCCCTGTTCTTTTACTCAGTCACTCCATTTTCCTTGCACAATTTTTATGGACTGCCATCTCCAGCTCTTCCAATTTTTTCCTTCCATTCATCCGCTGTCATTTCTTGAAGCATAATGTAATGGCAACCTACACAGTGGCACCAGATAATGGTTTATTTCTTTGCTCTTGCTCTGTTTAACAAGGAATACTTCTTTTTCTATGCATATGTTGAGCCTTTTTTGTAAAAAGACTGCAACTTTTCAAGTCTCTGTTTGAGATCTGAAATTTTTCAAGAAGTCCCCTAAAAACTTTTATGTGTAATTGTACCTTCCACTATTTTAACTTTTTCCAAGAATCAAAAGCACATGTTTTCAGTTTTGCTGGAAAACTTTTTTCTTTATGATATAAGACTACAGTTTCTGGTCCTTGTATGTTAGGAATTTACAGTCATGAAGTTATACCTACATGAGAAGCTGTCAGTAGTCAAGGCTGAAAGTTGCTCATTTACACCTCAAACAGCAGCTGATGAATAGAAAGGAAAGATCTCTCTGTTCTGAGCTCAAAATGCTTTGAGCATTCTTAAAGCACTAGTGTAGAGCAGAAACAGAATGAAACAGTCCCAGTAAAACAAACGAAAAAACACCGTTGAGACGTTTCTCCAAACCAGTCTGTTTGATATGGCCTAGTGGAAGGTGTCCCTGCTCATGGCAGAGAGGTTGGAATTGGATAATCATTAGGGTCCCTTCCAACTCAAACCATCCTATGATTCTATGATATGTTCTGATTTGTCGTACGTGGTGTCAGTGGAGGTTTGTATCTTTTTCTCTAAATTCACAAAGAGAGGCAAAAGAATACAAGCACAGCTAAGAAAAGTAAAAAGTCAAAAAGTAAAAGCAAACTACTCTTTCCAGCACCATATAAGAAAGTCTGTGATTCAGAATAGCATTATTTCACAAAAAAAAAGTGTTTGCAGATTAATTTCTTTGCCAAACCTCGGTTTGGCACAGGACCGTGGGGAAGCATTTCAGCTCCAGCCTTGCTTCCTCAGAGTTACAATTTGTGTGTGCAATTCGAGAGCCAAGAATTTGGTATCCACCAATTCTCCAAAGACACTAAGAATATAACTAAAATGTCTGAAGGCCTACGTCTGTGCTCTCCAGGGCAGCATCACTTTGTATCAAACCCTTCTCAGAAGGCATTAATGAGACAGTAATTGATGGTAATCTGTGTTGTGATGTTTGAACACTAAGAACCAAGTAGAAAGCCATACTGTTGAGGCTGTTGAGGACAAAACTGATATCCCAGACCACTTGCAGAGCAGTTATAACAGTAATATGGCTTAAAATAAATGAGCAAGTTATACTATTCAGTTCTGTTTCTGTTACAGAAGATAGATTAGGCTTGACACTGATTTTCTTAAACATGATTAAATGTTTTAAAACAAGTTTACTTGATAAAATGGCACATTTTGATACAATTATGTTCAAATGTCTTCTTGGCATGTACAGCTTACCAGTTATTTCACTTGAGTAAAGAAATAGATATAGGGATAAACAGTGATTGGTAAACCTTGAACTTATTCCTCATGAGAAAACCTCCTAAAATGAGAATAAATAAACTGAATTCAATGCTACTGTCAGGGTAACTGGGACAGGGAGGACAAACGAAGCTTAAAAGCTAAAAGAACAGTTGAATGTTTCCAAAATAACCCACAAAATCCTGTATTTCAAGCAAAAGGAAAAAAAAAACCAAAACAAAAAATCCAAAAACTTCTTAGCTAATATTATGATGATCAAAATAAAAGATTGTAAGAAAAATATTTCTGTTTCCTACATGAGAATATGCTTGACTCTAGGTCTCAGATCAGGGTGGATTTTTTCTTACTCCTTCTTCCCAAACTCAAGAGAAATACTGTGCTAGGAAATTAATGATTATCCTTCATGGGTACATTGAAGTGAACAGTCTTGTGTTCATATAATGAACAGCACAGACAAAATGAGAGCCAAGTCTTTTATTGGCTCAGCAGTTCAGCTGGGAGATGGATTTCCTAGCAGAACTTGTTTAGACTGCCTATCTCCACACAATTAGACAGGAGGCTGCTGGTGGCAAATTGAAATATTCAAACATCTCCTTAAAGGAAGGGGGGACCAGAAGGAGAGAGGCAACATCCACCAGACAACGGCGGATGATGGAGAAGTAAATGATGCTGTAATTCCGACACCTGCACATCCCCCGGGATCCCGGATAGCTGTCATTCAGCATAGACAGTAACTCAAATCTTATCCCTTCATCATAAGCTCTTCTGATCCAGTTCCCTGCCCTTCTCCCACATCCCAGTTCAGTAAGTAGCTTTGAATGGCGTGCCATAGATTTCCCTTTCTACTGACTTGGAAAAGCTGTGCTTTTGGACTCTGCTCAGTTTGAGCCAGCAAGGAACTTAGCCCTGTGCACTGTACACCGTACTTCAGCACAAAAGTAAGAGCTAAGATTTAAGCCTACTGTGTTTTGCCTTCTACATCAGCCACATGAAAACAGAAACATCTTTTAGATATATAGATATATATATATATTACTGAAGTTAATAATGCGCTCATTTTTGAATCTCACTCTTACTCACCCCTTCTTGAATTTTTCAATGCCTTTTGAATGATTCCTGACCTCAAGTTAACAGACTATGCTCCTCCTGAATCACAAGTCTAAAGTATTGTAGTCCCCAAACCTTGTCCTTTCTCCTCTGAGAAATATTTTATCATTGGGTTGCTTCAAAGTGAAATTTATAACATTTATGAAACAGGAAGGACATTGAAAGAAACACCAAAACAGAAAAATATTTTAATTAAATAATACAACTACTTTTAACATTTCAGCTAATGGCTGTATGATTTCTTTATATTTTGCTTAAAAGTAATTTTATTTGGGACAGAGAAGCATTCATATCATCAAAACCTAGAATGAAAGATTAGCTCACAGTCCTACAGTAGTCCATCGCACGTAGTTATGAACTTTTATGCACATCTTGTATCTGTGGTGAAACTAGGTCCAAATTATCCTAAGCCAACCAAGGGAGAATGAATGATAGGCTCAGTTACATCAAAAATGTGCCAGACCTTCCTTATACTGATTCACTTTTTTTACAAGCAGGATTTTAAAGGCAGAACTCTAAATCTGCTCTAAAATAATTTTAACAATATTAATGCAATTATAAAGTAACTGGTAGTCAAAATCTATTCCACAAGGCCGACCAAGCATTTTTTCATTCTAATAGACAGCTAGAGAATTTTTCTTTAAAATACTCAAAGCTTTAGACAACAGCAAAACAAATTTTCACCTCAAGAATATATTAGTTAATGGCACATCAAGCCTTTATATGCCATGAAAGATAAAAGTAAGTGTTGCCAGAGAGCGACTTCTGTTACTCATTGGCATAAAAAATGGTGGCCTCACATATTTAAAAACTGAAGCTATCAGCTTATCCATAAGAAACTCACAACAGGGACAGGAGTCAGGATATAAAAAGTCAGATCTCTTCACAGTCGTTATGACTAATTCTAATGAAGGATTATCTTGTGCTTACATTTGTAGAAGTCTGTGATGTGCAGATTTTCACCCCCCAAAAAATTAAACTGTAAATATTGCAGCTACAGCTGCTCCTGTTAGATGCCTAACTATAAACCTATTTAGGAATGAGAGCATGATAGATACACCCACTTCCATGGGTATAAGCAATGATACATAATGACTAACACCAGCTTAATTTGTTCTTTGAAGAACTCATTGAACCTTTACATATCGGTTTCTTCATTTGCAAATGCATGTTTTTACAGTTATTGGCATTCAGAAAAGTCTGTTACTCTTTCAAGTGCATCATTTCTTAAAGAATCTGAGTGCGCATGATACAGTCATTTGGGAAAGGATGGGTAGAAGAGGAGGAAAAGGAGGGTGATGATGGTGCTTCTCCCTAAGGACTTCTGCAGTTTAAATATTTTATTATGCATTTTTTTCTATGTTAATTTAACTTTTTAGCAATTTTATTTTAAATTAAATCAAATTAAATTTAATAAAATTTCACTAATGTTATAATTTAAATTTTAAATTACATTTATTTTTGATAAAGAGGGCAAAACAGTAAAGAAGGGCACTTAGAAACATCAATATGCAGCATCCTCTCTCCCTAGACTCAAGATCATAATCAGCTACATTTTCATGAAAGGAAGGATATATTCAGAGCTTCCCAAGAAGACTCTGGAAATAAATAGTTGTTTATGTGCCTTCTGTCAACATACAATTCAAAATCACTGCCAAGTCCTCCTCCTTTCCATCATGGACTAATGGCCCCTGGGCAGCTGCCAGGGAAGAACAAAGGATATGCCCATGTCACTGTCTGAAGCATTTGGTAGCAATTCCACATCACTGCACTGGTATCTGCTGGTGACAACAGAGGAGCCCAACAGCTGCTGGCGCTGATGCTGAAGCAGACCCAGCACTGCAGACAAAAAGCCAGCATTGGCAAGACCTGAGATGAGTATATTAAGCACGTGTGCTGGTCCAACTTCTGGAGTTGCTCTTGCTCAGTCTGCATAAAAACTGGCCCGGGAACAGTAGATCACCTGTGAAAAGTCTCTTGCTGCATGAACTTTGAGTACACCGAGCTATTAAAAAAATCCCCTTTTAAAGGTTGCAGCGACCCTTTCATTCTAAAGTTTCCTTGCATACAAATGGAATTTTTCCCCACCTTCCTCCACCAGCCGTCTTACCCCATCCCTTCCTCTAATGAAATGTCCTCTCTTTTTATCTCTTCTCAGTTCCGTGGCAGTTGACACCATAAAAGATAGATGTAGAACCCTGCAGAACATTACACTAACCTTTCATGCTGATAGAGGAGACCTTTAAAAGGTTTGTCTGCAGCCTGTAGACTCTACCACTAGTGATTTGTGCTATCACCTTTAGAGATGCATAATGAATTTCAAGCATCCAAACATCTATACCGGACATATCTTGTTTGGTTGTCAAAAGGGACGCCAGGGTCCTCCTCTGACTCCCATTATACAGATCCTCCACCTGAAGAATTCACAAGGATCTGCAGAAACCATATTCAATTATGGGGACTGAAAAGTTAGGGTTTTTTTCTTTTTAAATTATTGCAGCAATGTCAAAGGCAAACTGAAAGTTCTTTAAAACACTTCTGACACACCAAGCAGCTTCAAGAAAATCATGTCTCTGACCTTATTTAATGCATTTTACATTACTTTCACCACTTTAGTGTCACGCACTCAGGTAATTGAAGTACTTCTGATTTCTTTCCTGTTCTACTTCATTTTGTAGCATCTCCTCAGCTGTGCAGGCTTTTGTGGCATGCAACTGCAACACATCTCTTAAGTGCATTAGGAGTCCTTTATGATGAAATTAGCAAGGAAAAGGCAGAGCACATTATTTTTACGTTACTGCTATGCAAACACATTTCTGCATCACGGGCTGTTGGAATGAGTTTCAATGTCGATCTGAGCAACATCATTCCAAAGTTAATATGATAGCTTATGGAAGTAAAAAATTATTCAGTTTGAGAGGACTACAGGTCTCAGAACGAAACTGGTGAGAAAGTCATGCAGCATCACAACTTGCAAAGCAGCTGCTCTGTTTAAGTTCCACTTTTTGCATAGAAAAAGGAGCTAATGCCAGTTGTGAAGTTCAAAGGATTGGCACAGCAGACAGGAACAGCTGAAGAGTTTATCACCATTGCTTTTCTAATATTATGTATATACAGGAGAAGAGAGAGGATTTCTTCGTAAAAAATTAGTATACTATAACACACATGGAGTTTGAGGATGGAATTTTTAGAGATTAGATCAAAGACAGTGATCTACATCTTGTTTATGACAGCATTAAAAAAAAAAATCCATTCAAGATCCCACCGGGACATACTACCAAGTTAAGTTTCCTGTAGTAATCAGTATATTCATCAGATATTGAGCATTTCAGTATCAATACTACAACTCTGCATTTGCAGTATTTTAGTTGTATAAAGGTCATAAGCTTATCAAATATCTTTCAAGGGGAAAAAAACAGTCCTATAACATAACAGCCTGGGTAGGTTTTATAGCAGCACCTTTTCTTGTTGTCTCTTCAATTGGTACGATAATTTAATATTTAATATTTATTTAATAGTTTCTCACCATCTTTCCCCAATAGCAAAAATCTCTTTACTGTAATTACAGGTTTATTGTGTCCTCAAACCATGAAAAAAACAAAGCTGAATTTGACCATGTATAGTGATTTTCAGCCAACTAATCTCAAGTAGACAGCAAATCCAACGTTTATAAAATCTGGGATGTGTCAGAGAAATACGTGCCATTAAAAGAGACTTCTCTGCATCACTTTATCTTGGTATTGCTTAGAAATATCACATATGAAGCACAAAGTTGAGCTCCATCCCTCTGCTGCCAATTCCCTCTGATTGGGGTGGGAAAAAATGGAAGTAGCAGCAGCTACAAGAGTGTTCCTCTGCCACTTTTATCTCTGAATCACCACTTTCTTCCTTCAGTTCAACTACCCAAGTTATAGCAGAATAATTTTGTACACTTTGTGCAATACTGAAAAGCTTTTCTGTCTCTCATTTGCATGTCTTTTGGCCACTTTTTTAAGCTCATAAAGTTAGAACAGTATCATAGTTTTGAGCTTCTCAGCAGTAAAGAAAAAAAGTATAATATGGTCTCTGTTGGGAGAGCAAGGATGTAGAGGGAATAGAAGCAGCAAAATGTACAATAATTGCTTTAGGGCTTTATCTTTCTGGCTTTGCTGTGAAAAGACCTCATACAAATAAAGTGATTAGCTCATGTTACAGATCATTCCTAAAAAAACCCAGAACTTCTCCAGCAACGGCTCACTTGAGATAGGGCTGCTTTTGGAGGCATTTATTGTTCATGCATCACAAGTCCTCCACAAGTAGGAAAAGCAAAAAAAGAAAGTACATGCAAGCACTTCTTGTCCTTTCACAGAAAAACTGAACCGATGGCTTGCACTGAGGTCTGCATGAGCCAGCTACAGGACACCCACAGCTGCAGCGACAACAGAAAGATGTGTTGCAAGCTGGTAACAGCTGTGGGAAAATCCATCTAGCAGAGGCTGAAATTTCATTCTTGCACAGCAAAGGAAGGCGAAGAAAAAGCTCCAGTCTCTAAGCCAATATAGAGGCAACTGTGCTTACAAGATGCATATTTAGAACAGATGGTCAAGACAAAGCTCATATATCAGCATGGATAACAGGTCAATTTTATCTTCAATTTTAAAGCATCTACAGTTTGATTTTATGTAATAGTGACAAGAGATGCAGTACCACTAGCTGCAGAGCAGAAAAGGCTGCAATATTTCTCATAAAAATGTCAAACAAATAGAAATTGTTCAAATGGCATTTGGTGTGCATTTTCCTAGTACAGTGAAAACACGAGTTACTCGCAGGATTAATCACCACAAGAAAACATTTTTTTTTTAATTGCTGGCTGGTATATTTCTCTATCCCATTTCTACATACCTATGCAATTACCTTCTGAAATTCAAACTGATATGTTCCTTCATTCAAGTTTTTTCTGCTCAGATTTTTTCAAAGCAGGAATACATTGCTTTTTAATATAGGATAGGGCAATGTGTTCTGCCAAGTCTTTAACAAGACTGTGATCAGTGCATTTTCTGAAGAGACTGATCTGCTAAGAGTGTTCATTGNNNNCATTGATGTTGGATTAGTGTAGTCTTATGAACCTTAGGAGCACCATTTGCATCCAAAGGAAGTGAACACATTACCTCCACAACTCCTATATTCCATTGTGTGCAGTAAACAAACCCTGAAGAAATAGTTACGACAGCAATTGGCTATGCTGCCAAATTTCATTTTGTCCCACTTAAATATGACTAAAGAAATTAAATACTTCCAAAGCTGGTTCATCACAAGTTTCTTCTTTATTTGGTGGCTTAGGAACTCTGAGGCATAAAAGTACCCTCTGTGAATCCATGAGAAACAACTTTCCACTGCCGCCTCCTCAAAACAAAACAGCAGAAGCCAGAAAGACATGGTAACACCCAGAGGAAATCCTTACTTGGAACCACTTCCTTTTCAAGCAGTATTTGTTGTGGGCTACCGGCCCTTTTCTAGATCTACATAACTGAGCATGAGGTGTTTGGTAAATAAATCTTGCATGCTTTGAAGTATACTCCCTTTATTGTGACTAGTACNTTACAATGACAGAGAAGTTATTTTGCTCACTGAGAGAGAAACGAAGAAAAAACACGTTTTGCCTCTTTCCTTTTAAACTTTTTTCTCTGCTAGAACAAGTAGTATCACAACAGAAGCATTTAATGGCACTATTAACTCAACCACCTAAACCCAGAACCTATATTAATTACTTTCATTATGCTTAATTGAACATAATCATCTAACCTAACAATTCCTTGTACACTAATTAATAAAAAAGCATGTCTTCTGGATCAGAAATGCATTAATTTATTTCTTTCGAAGGTAAGATATTTAGGGGACAGAATTCATGACTTCCACCATTACGATGTAACTTTTGTAATCACAGTGACTCTTAAGGGCAATGGATCTCTTTGGTGGAATTGAAATTTCATGCAAATTTTCATAGGGGATTTTCTGTCTCTTTGGTGACATTTGAAGGGAAAGATATGACTCAGCAAGGTCATTTCCATAAAAACACTGCAAGGAGTTACAAAAAACTCTAAAAACTGTCATCTATATTGTAAGTAATCTTCTATAATGCTACATTTCCATGTAATGGTGTTCAAGTACACAATGTCATCTCCTTAAGGAGGTAAAGGGTAAAGCATTTATTTGATAAGCCTGATCAGATGAACCATCCCAAAAAATGTAAAAATTGCTTTCTCTTCCAGAGTAAGCTCATGTCTTCTCAGGAACTGATCTGAGCTGTCTCTCATCTGTTCCTCCGCTGAGCGTGAGCCAAGCCTAATTTCTCCACCTTGCTCTTGAGAAACCTGATTATTGTCAATAGATACTTCGCCCAGGATTTCCTTTTGTGAAGGACACAGCTGAACAAAAGCAAGAAACACTTTCATCCTGATATTGTACAGTCAGGATTATCCTCTGCTAGAGGAAACCAATATAAAGATGACCCTCAGCCTGGGAAGTCATCCTAAATACTAAACAATGGGCATCTCTAAGGCAGCATTATTCTCTAACCCTATTATTAAAACTATTATAATGTCTAATAGCTAAAGAAGCAATAGGCCAGAGGGAGAAAGCTCTAACCACTTTGTCATTTGGTAGCTATGTAGTTTTGCATCCTAAAGCATGCATTTCATTTCATATTGAATAAATAATTTCAGTAATATTAATAAGTAATCCTTGAAGAACAAAATGAAGGAACCAGACCTATACTTCATAATCAGGACGCTTCCCTGGGAAGGGAGAGTAATGTGTGTTTGGCCCAATTAATCTTTGATGTTGCTCTGCTGTTCATAACAAAATTAAATTCAAGAGCTAGGAAATACCACAGACTAACTCAGCAAAATAGTTTAGAAGGCAAAAAATTAAAAACAAACAAACAAACAATGGCAAACTCCCATTGTGAAGAAACTGGCACCTTGATTTCACATCCTACAAGAGCATGCTAACCAGTGAGCTACATTTGGTGAATTAAGCAGAGGAAAGGGTGGAAAAGAGGAAGGAGAGCACATGCTTTAGTTCCTAAATCTCTCAATCCACTAAAGAAACAAAACAAAGTGAGAAAAAAACAGACTACACATCAATATCCAGAAAATAATTCTGTTTTGTCAGTCACAAGGTGAAAGTGCATCCCTCAGAGGAACTAAGAAAGGGGTCTAAATTTTAGCTTTACAGGAGTTTAAAGACCCATTCCCACTCCTAGCATTTCCCTCTTAGGTAAGTTCAGCAATTCCTTGTCAACATGACGTGCACTGACCCGATAGTGCAGCCAGAGATGTCCAATTCCCGACCTACACCGTACTGGAAGTTTAGATGCTTAACACAGTTCCGGATCTCACACTGGAAACTGACTGCCTAAACCAGTAGCCATTCACCATGTACTGGAACAACCTTTCCACAACTGCTAATGTCCCTTGAAATTATTCAGACTTTGTGAACATGGTTTGGTGTTAGGTGGCTTGTTTGAGGGATACTTTTTCTGCACATAATGATCAAACACGCTTTTGTTTCAGTAAATGCACTGTATGACACAAGTTCTTTCCCTGGAAAGTTAGACAAGCTACACTTTTGAAAGGATAAATAAGTCTACCTGGTTTCACAAAAACATATTAGTAGACTATGGTAGGGTCAGTCATGGCAGAGGCAGGAATAATGTTCAGTGGTTGTGTTTCCCAGCTCTCAATTAATTTAACCAAATTACACATCCTTTAAGGACTTTCTTTTTAACTTCCTTCCTTAATAAGAGTGACTGAGCAAACATTGTATTTTATTCACATCCATATAATGAAAAGTTTAGGTATTAGAATAATTTTTAAAAAATCATCTGTACCAACATCATTCAAGTTCCAACAACACATTTTAATTGAACACACTTCTGAATTGCTACATTAATATGCTACATCCTACTTGAGGAAGAAAGAAAACTTTTTCTCGTGAACCTCCCTCCATTCTTCTCCTTTTCTCCTTCAACCTGTTTCATTAAAAAATCTTTTCAGGCCTCTTTGCAGCCTTTGCCTCGTTGAACAAGTAAATGGTGGGGATCATCTTCCCAAACTTCACCTAGGCTGTCCACTAGAACCTTTGAACTGTGTACTAAATACACAGTAGTTCTTAAATGCTCTTAAATACAGTAGAAACAGATAAAATACAACCCAACTTTGATTCCCTCACCTGAACTTACAGAGAGCACACACACCCCCATACACACACAGACCCACACACCCCCC
>VZTA01029334.1:64465-106540 GCA_013398855.1 Mohoua ochrocephala
CAGCCGTGCTCACCTCTTGTGAATTTATCCACATAAACTTGATTTCAGATCAGCCACATACGACCCCCCTTCCCCTCCTCCCTCTCCTCAACACACAGTGTTTGCGAGTTTCTGACCAAGACACAATTTGATTATCCTACTGTTTGAGCTAAAACTCTTGCAGAGACAGCATATCAGTTTTCAGGCTATACCAGATCCAAATTACAGCCTAGTCTAAACTCTGATTCCTATTTTGGATCCTAATCCCATTTTCTTAGTCTCTAATTAGCAATATTACTTTAGTGCCCTGTTAATAACTAATGCCACAACCTAAATTATCATCATTTCAATAAAATAATCTTTGAAATCCAATAACACAAACAGTGTAAAACATTTCCTAGCTGCAGACAGGTATGCCATACCATGCAATTTTCAATTTCATAGGCATAAACAGATCAAGTTTCACTACCCTGTTATTAAGTAAGCGATTATAGTAATTAATGAATTAAGCAACTTTTTTTAAAAAAAAAAGATAGTTTATAAGTAGTATACATGAATCACTGGTTCCAGAGCTCCCAGCCTTTCCCAGGAAGCATGCTGCAAGTCACACCCAGCCCCAGGTCTGTTCTGTCTTGCCTCTGCAGCTCAAGCCTTCAGGGCTGTTATCTTTTGACACTCGTTACTGCACAGCATTGCACGATCTGCAGCCTTACACACCATGAATATTACAAATTTCTTCTGAAAGCGATTTCAATGTAATTTTGGTTTTATTATAAGCATCAACTCCTGTTAACAAACCTCACCTGATGCACCGAGTCTCGGTGGTGCAACAGGATTTCTTTATAAGGACTTTTAGGAGGAATCCAAGGCTGGAGGGACATTCCTGTCCCAAAAATCTTGAACATCTTTGCAATTCCAACAGTTCTTTGTCAATGGGAATTACTTATTTTCAACCAAAACACTATCTTCCTTCAAAAGAAGTTAGAACAGACAAAAAATAGAATTTTAAATTTTAAATTTTTTAGAAATGTCTGTGGAAATCAAAGCTACCAAGTAGATTTGAGAACGGCGTGGGTTGTATTTGTGGTGGAGATGAACAGAATTGGGATATGTTGAAACTCGCTTAGTTGGTTCCAAATGTAAACATAAGATATGCTTATTGTATGCATTCTGGAACTAAAGAAAATTTTCACTTAGTGCTGAGAAACTGAGGGTGGAAAAACTCCTTTCCTAGCATTGTTCCTCAGAAGTCCGGAGGAAAATTTTAAAATATAACCCGAATCAGAGTTGATTCCTGCCCCCACACTCCCCCTTCCCCAAACAAACAAAACACTCTCAAGGCATGACTGGCCTTATTTAACAGCCCTATTTAGAAGACAATTGCTGTAAGAGTATGGCATCATTAATTTTTCTAGAGCAGTCTGTCAGCATGTGAGCCAGTACAAATGTGGAACTCATGCATGTGTGTTACATGGTACAGAGCTTGCCTTTAGCAGCTCTCCATTTCTGACAAGCAGGAAAATAATTATCAAACTACTTGATGCAGTAGCCTGAGGCTATAGCAGCTAGCTAACCCAATTTAAATTTTGCTGGTTTTGCCAATATGTAATTGGTTAGTATTTTAATTTTTAAATTGCCAGGTTTTTTCTGTTCTCTCAGAATTCCCTTTATGTAACTAGATACCATCAAAGAAATAAAAAATAATCATTGGGAGTTCCAGATTTTTTTCTCTCTAGAAAAAAAAAAAAGTCACAGAATCATAGAATAGTTTGAGTTGGAAGGGACCTTAAAGATCTTTTAGCTCTACCCGCCCTGCCATAGACAGGTACACCTTCCACTAGATCAGCTTGCTCAAAGTCCTGTCCAACCTGCCTTTGAATATTTCCAGAGATGAGGCTTTTCTGGGTGACCTGTGCCAGTGCCTCACTACCCTCACAATAAGGAATTTCTTCATTACATGTGAAAACAAAATATTCTTAAATGAACCTCAATTAAAGAAAAAATAAAGACTGTGGATTCAAAAATATGCTCCAAACGCATATTTAATTTTTGTCTATCATCTCTCTCCAACTGTGAAACTCCGTTTTTCCACATTTGGTTGTTTCTTGAACAGAAACTAGACCATAGCTATACAGTTTATTGCTGTCCCTCTCTGAACCTATTGCAAATGTACCATATCCTTTTCAAATCAGCAGGATCCAGCACTACACACGGTATCCAATGAAATACAGACGAACCCGGGATTAATACATGGTGTACTCTTTTGCTCTTTCTTTGTTTTCCGACAAGCCCTAACACTCTGCTTTTGTTTTGATTATTACTGGGCTGAGGCTTCCAGGGAACTATTTATCATAAACTCCGAGATTCACTCAGTGATAATGAGGCTTCAACCTCACCAACAGAATCAACATGCAGAGCAAGGACAGCACCAGGGCAGCAGAAGAGAAACCTTTAAAGACACACTTTGAGAGCTATATCCCAGGACTGGCTTCTCAGTTTAGGAAAGCTTACATTAAGAATTCAGAATTTATTTTCATTTTCCATGAATGAAAGCATCATTTAAACAACTGTCAGTGAAGAAATACAAGAGTAACGAAGCAAGTTAACAAAGATAAATAAGAAGACAACATCGGGAATGACTAGTGAAGGGCAGAATAGTTCAGAAACCACTGAAAGTTAAAGGCTCCTGTTTCCCACATCCCAAGCAGGTGTTGCTTCTCATCCCTGGCCCTGAGGAGCTACTGCTGATCCAGAGCTACTTCCAAACACTCCCTGTAACAACTCTCTTAGGCGAGCAAAACTGACATCATGCTTCTAATCCACTCCCTCTGCCTATGCACTGGGCTGCAATGTAAGTCAGCAAGATTCCCAAAATCTGGATAGTGATAGCGAGTGCATTGCTTCACTTGGGCTTTAAAGGCCTCCTCTCAGCAGGATTTATGATCTCAGCACACCACCATGCTAACTGCAACGACATAGCTGCCTATTCAGTTCCCCAGAGGGCAAGAAATGTGCTGAAGTCTGGTAGGAGAAGACCGTAAAGACAGACCATGAGGACATGTAGATCTTTTTTTTTAATGGGGACTGCTTGTTAGTGGACTGAGCAACTCCAGATGCTAGCCCCTGCTTGCCTTTTGCCTTTGGGCAAATCAGCTGGCATCTTTCCTGGATTAAGTTAACTATAAACACAGGGATGAGATAAAGAGTGACTCGTCTCCTCTCCTTCAAGGGTGTCTTAGCTACCAAAGAACTGCCTAGCATGAGAGTAGCAGTACACATACCAGAACAAGCTACTTGTTGTAAGATGCTGTTAACACTCCAGAAAATCTTACGTGGTGAGAAACCACTTATAAGAGTGCAGGGAAATTGGCAATCTAACTTCTGCTGTTTGAAAAAGATTACTTACATCCACAGAAGCAGGCATCTTGCAGTCAGTGTTGAACAGCCAAATAACATCACCAAGAGAATAGCACACATTTGAAACTTGTAATGCTTTCTTCTGTGAAAGGCAGATAATCTTCTTCCAGTCCTTTCCAGGGGCACAGAGTAACAGGAGTACTTTTGAAGAAATTACATAGCTAAAAGCATCAAGAGACCACACTTGTTCTTTTGGTGGCACACAATGCAAGACTCTTCTCGGGTCAGAGTCTGTTCTGGTGCAACATCATTCATCTTTACAGTAGATACTGCTGAGTTAGGAGGATGATGCATGAAGAGAGACTTCATAAATCTACTGAGCAACAAACAGAACCGATAAAGCTTTTGGCAGAATACTGCAATGGAAGACAGCAATATTTTTTTCCTATAAACAAAAGACAGGCTGTACTTACCATCAGATCAACAACCTGCATCTAAATCTGACAGATCAAAGTTGACAACAGTGACTAAATACTCCGTTCAAGGGTTATCTGTGCAAGAACTGGCTTGATTTGTCACTTTATAAAGTCTGGAAACCATTGTAGCCGGCTGATAAATGGTTGCCCACCAATAAAGATCATCACTTAATTTCTAGGTTTGCCCCAGTAAATGTCAACTTTTTCTAACTCACTGAAGCACTTTATCAAAATGTAAAGTATGCTAATTAATTCAGGACTTTCCAAATTACCAGCTTATCTTAATTCACTATAGAAGACACTTGTCAGGTGTTTGGAAGAAAAATTGACACAAACAAATCCCGAGGGGTGGGCAGCATGCGCAGGAGGGGAATTCAAGAAGACTTGAAGACTATCTCACCAATGAATCCTCAGCTGAATATTTCCAGAAAATGGCATGGCTGTATCCAAAACTTGACACAAAAACAATCATGTAAGACATGAGCGTTATCTGATGCATTCATTTTTCTTGGACTTTCTGGAGAAGATGACAGACAAGATTATCTTCCTTTCAGATCATTGACAGATTCTAGGATGAACAACACGGGAAGCTGGAAACCCTTATCTGAAAAGAAACCATTATTATTATTAAACAGGAGAACCTAAAGCAGCATGCAGGTCTTGATGCTGTATTTCATGATCGTTTAGCCAGGTGGAAATCTATGCTCAATTAATGGAACTACAAAGATTTTTCTACTTGCTAAGGAAGCACAATTCATGTTTTCTGGAGCATGGGGTAATTTAGCTCACACACTTTGCTATTGCTTTGTCACCGAACCAGTACGACAAAGTTATTTCCACTGGTTATTTCCACTGTGACAAACGATCAAGCATAGATACTAATTCAGTTCCACATCACACTTGGTAAGGTTGACAGCTTCAGAAGGGGGAAAATCTGTAACTGCTTATTTGGCCAGATTGTCATGAAATGATGTGGGCATTTGCTGCACAGCGGGGGATGGCTTTTACTAGACAGGAGCTCAGCAGACAGGAAAGCTGTGTTTTGAAACTTGCAGACCTTGAGTTTCAATCCTGTTTTCTAGTGCAGGTCATATTGAGACAGACCTTTCTTTGTAACTTGTTCCACACAGTTGGAACCGCTACTGCAAGTCTATTTGCTCACATACATTATTAATATCAGCTTCTTGTGTCATCGCCCTTCTAACCTTCAGTCCAGCTATTTGAATTTCATTAGGCTATAACTAGAGTCAGCTGGAACTTGGGGCTGAAAACAGACAAATTGCAAAAATCCTCTTACCTCATTATAAAAGATTTATATTAGAGCATAAAAGATAAAGTTTACAAACGTCATGATTTTAAATGGGGAAGAAAATGTTCTTCTCTGGTAAGGACAAAATGTAGCACTCCTCAAATACTGTTTTCTTCTTAATATTATTTTAGAAGANCTGCAAAACTTGGTCCATTCCCTGAGCAGGTTGCAGTTGCAAAGAAATGTAGTTTTCCCAATGCAAAAGCATTCCTTTGGGTCCCCTTCCAAAAGCAAGAATCCACAGTAACACATGGGTTTTCAAGAAATACAAGGGAGGAAGTGTATATGGATTTCCAGTCTAGGTGACTACTCCTTGTTCTCGTCTCCTCCCAAGAAGCCTGAGATGTGAGATCAGAGATACTCTACCATGTGCCGTAGCAGAACATACAGCATTTCCTCCAAAGAAGAAAAGCTATGACAATTATTTCTTGGGGGGTTTTTTGAAGTTTTAAAGCAGCATCTCAGCCATTGCTTAAAAAAAAAAAAAAAAAAAAAAAAAAAAAAAAATTAATGAGCTAGGCTTACTTTAAGGTTAGAATTTGAGAATTCTTTTTCACGTTAAATAGTTTTGCGCACAGGTTGGGTGGTTCCACACCCACAGTCACACAAGCAACCAAGGTTCACAAAAGATTTTTTTTCTTTCCATACTTTCACCCTCTAAAAGGTCTTTTTTTTGGACAGTAGACAATTACACCTTTTAAGCTTTTGACAAACATCCCTAAATATTATGAAAACCAGAGTTGTTAGTCTTTCCGTTAATCCTAAATTCTCCTTATATATGGTTTTAATGATTACTACAGTAATTCTCCCGTAGTTTTCTTAGTGGCTGTTGCCTTTCCCTTTTCTTTGATTCCCATTCATGCACTGTCTGGTGCACTAGCTGTCCTTGACATTTCCTTATTAGGTTTACAAATAATCATTAATTTGTTTTGTGTTCTGCCTCCTGTTTCAGTGATATATAGGCATGTCATTACCTTTCTAAAGTGTATTCATTATTTTTCTTCAAAAACAGCTCACTACTTCTCACACAGGGTTCAAGGCAATTTGCATTGTACGCACATAATGGTGTATACTGATCCTTGCACCTTCACTACAGTGTGTGCTATCTATTCTTTAGCTTTCGTAATTAATGAACTGGTGATCTGAAGTCTCTTTCACTGTTTGATTGTTCTTTCCCTCGGTGTGTTTGAAAGGTATCACACTATAGAGAACAGAAGACTAAACTCCACCTCGGGCTTGTTTGCTACTCCTCATTTTGTCCCAGGCCTTTTGACTGCGCCATCTCCATGGTCCTCCCACCACCGAGGCACCAAGACACACATCAAATATGGGTTTGTGCAAGGTGCAGTTTTTGGTTGGGGGTCGTGAGTTAAAGTGATCGCCAGACTTGAGACTCTCGTATGCCAAGGAGCTAGCTTGGGATGGCTTGCCTAAAGTCTCAGCAATCTGCTGTGGCTGACTTGATTGACATTTACTGGCAAGTAATCTGAATTTGAAGCCCCCAAAGAAAAAAATTAATCTTTTTGCTATACTTTTTTTTTTCTTTTCCCCTAGCAGTTTTGACAACCCAGTTTATATAGTACTGCTGTTCCTACTGTTTCAAACTTGTTGAAGATATATTTTTAATTAAAAAGTTAAAACCTCACCAAACCAATTCAAAGTTTCAGTCACATTTCTGATATTTAGATGGTATGTTTTCAAAGTTAACAGAATTTTAATAGCCAAATAAAGAGATAGCCATGTTTTCTTTAAGGTTTCTATCATGAAGAGAAACTGAGAGACCAAGATAGAAGGCAGATCACCCTATCAGTGGTTTTAAAACAGCAAAAGTCAGATGACCTCAAGAGAGGCACATTAAAAAGAAAACAATTAGAGCAAGATTAATCTGATTTATACTGGAGAAGCAGTATGAATCCAGATCTCTTATGTTCTGCCTAAAAGAAAACAGTAACAAAAATCAGTTGCCATGTGGATTACATTTTTTCCTCATGCACACTAAAATAATATTGGAAAAGTGATGTGCTTTGTTATGTTATAAAGAAAGTTAGATTTCATATTCAACCAAAGGAGTTGTCTGTCCTACACTCCTAGCTGTGCATTTACCTGATCCATGCTGAGCATCTTATTTCTCTTTATACTACTTTTCAAGTCACTATCCTTTATTTTGCTCTGCACCTCATGTCAACACCTGCATATGTGCAAACCAAGTGTAAAACACAATAATGTCAGGAGTGATGGTATTTCCCGCCCACTCTGTGAAAGGAATTATGCTGTGTTTAAGGCTGTTGGGCAATCTGCTCCGGAGTGTCTTGTAGCAGCCTTTTCCAACACAATCCAATTAAATTAAGCCCTGTTCTGTCCTCCATGTGATGGTCTGAAGCTATAATGTCAAAATTAGGCACCTCAGAGTTGAATGAGATTTATTTTTTATGTGTGTTTCAATTGTTAACACAGTGAAGATGAATTAACTGTTATTTTCATTTCTTCCCAAGTGCTGAAAAAGGTTAGTTATTGCAGTTTCTTGGAAGTAATATCTTACAGTGACAGATTTCTTTTCCCCCTTGTATACTGTATCTGTACAAATGACAACAAGACCGTGCAGCACCATGTAGGATATTCTCAGCATTTTACTAGGGATTTATATCTGCAACATGTTTGTCAGCGTTTTCCTAATAGGTCTCTGTATTCAGGAGTCCATAACTCTACTGAAATTTCAGTCTCAACTGGAACTTCACAAACAGATCCTCCACTCAACAAATCTTTCTCAAGTGAGCTTCAAAAAAAAAAAAAAAAGCCATTAGATGGGAAAGCATATGCATAGCTTATTACAGAAATGACATTACAGCTGAAAAGAAACAATATTCATTGTATCAGTTCATACACCAACGGGAACCCTATAAACTATAGAATTGGGAAGCTCTTCTTAAGAAAAAATAAAAACTACACAGAAAGAATACTTCACTCTTCTTGAAAGAGGAAATTGTTGGTGTCAGCTTTAAGAGATGAATGGCAAACTTTTTGGAAAGGTAAATTATCACTTATCCATCCCTTTCCTTGAGTTAGCCAGGTCATAACTATCTGTACCTATGCTAATATTGGGAATGTCTGAAATAAATCACATGCAAGTAAGATACAATCAAGAATTATATAGGTATATTCAAAGAAAATTTGAATTGAAGTCTAAAAGTCAGACTCAACCCACAAAAGATTCATAAGCAGAAAAAAAAATAGGTTTTTCTATAGATGCAAGAAAGTGATTTACAAATCCAAAATACAGTAGTGCCATGCATTAACAGAATTAAAACCTGTTGTTCAGTGGGAGTAACACAAAAAAGGAAATAGAAGTCAACACATAACAAGTTTCAGCTGCTCTAATCCAGTGAAACTTGAGTGTCACAATGCAACCAGTGCCAAAAAACAAAATGACTGACCTGCCCCACAGCATTTCCATGGAATCAAAATCTATTAACTGCCTGCACATCAATATTCCTTTGCAACGACCGCTTTAAATCTCAAGGCTAGAGACACACTCTCAAATGAAGTACATCATCAAGTACCAAATAATTTAAAAGGTCATGAAGAAAGTTATGCTTGAGTAGTGTTGTAACAAATAAGCAAACCAAACAAGCAATAGCTCAACCCCTTCCAGTTTCTGCCTCACTTAGCACCATCCCTCCCTTTTTCACATTGGGGTTTGAAACCTCAGACAATAAAAGCTGTCATGTGTTTATTAAGGTCACGAACATACAACACCTGAATGATCTTAATATCCTTGCTACAACTCCTGAACCAAATAAACCAGCCACACCTGGCATTTTCAGAGCATCAATAGTGCGTATTTTATAACACATGTATAACTTTGACAGTGGCAATATTTGCACCTTTTCTTAATGTTTTAGAGTGGGAAAAAAGTGGAATTCAAACCTCTTCCATATTAATTTACTTGCATCACATCTTACTGAAGATGACCTCAAAGATGATACATGTATCAGAATTCTCTAAGCATAACCTGTAGCAGCATTGAGAATCTAATTCAGACAGGCTTTCATGCATGACTAACATTAATCAACTTATAAATCTTGATGTAGAAGTTTAGCTTAAGAAAAATACAGTAATTTAATCAGTGTTGTACACTGTAGTTTTATTTTGTTCATCACTACCCATAATACTGTATCATTAAGCTCATTTAATTCCACATAAAGCAGTCAAGCAGTGAACGCTAAAGCCTTCCTCAGACATCATTTAACCCAGCAAGCCTCAGGCACCGCTGGAAAAAGCCTGCAATTCGAGAACAGGGATAAATCCAATCATAACATGAGTTTGGAAATATTTTATGTCTCAATGACCAAATGCAACAAGATTGTATAAGTAACAAAATCCTGACATTGATAATACTAATTATTCATAGCAAGACATACTCCATAAGAGGACCGTGATGTTCTGAGGTATATATTAGTGTGTCATATACATAAATCCAAGATAAACACAGGCTAATTTACTCCTCCATTACCCTCTTTAAGTTCCAGTGGAATCATTACAGCAAAATGTGGATGCAAGATTTGACGACTCCACCCCAACATGGGAAAGTCTCTCTCAATCACTCTTTCCTTCTGGAGTGATCAAAGAGGCATCTTTCAATCTCAGCAGGATACATAACAAATGTTTACTGCTCTGTCCCTCACAACTCAATCTTCTGTCCTCAGCTCAAAAACTGCAATAGGGAGATAAAAAAAAAACTTACACATCTACGGGCTGTTTTTTTAGATTTCCATGACCCCTGAGGGTTTATCTCTCTAAACATGAAATGAAAACTGTGCAGCATCCCCCCTTTGTAATAAGAAAACTGCTGTGGAAATCCTTATTTTCTTTTTATGCTAAGAGTTACAGATGACCATTCTCACACAGCAACAGAATCCCATTAAAACCAAACCCTGCATCGTCCAGCAACGATACAGGAGAGTGTAATTCTTCTCTGAAAGCAGACCATCAATTGTCACCGAGCAGTGACAGTGGAGAAAATGCTTTCCTGTGGAGACCTGAGTCATCGGCCTGAACTTCTGCAACATTCTTGCATTAGGCATTTGCCTGCTGAGCAGTTATTTGCGAACACAGCACGAGATAAACATGTTAGCCATGAGAACAGAAGGGGAGGGGGGGGAACCAATAAAAAAACCCTACAAAAATGTGAGGAAATCGTATACAATTTTGTAAATATCAGAAACAAGAAGTAGAAATAAACCTCACCCCAGCACTCATAAAACACAAAAGGTTCTGTAACATGTTCCTTCTAGGGACTTCTCAGCATTGAGAAGTACTTGCTCACATCTGGTACTTCAGAATTTATACCTCTATTTCCACATGCTTTTTTGACCCGGCAATTTCTGTTTGTTGTTTTCTTACAACTTCAAGTACCAGGCTATAAAACCCTGAATGAGCTGTTCAGACCACCAACTAAACTGAACCACTTCATATCAACTGAACTCTATTGTTCTGTTTTAATTAACCACAGAAAGATCTAACCCCTCAGAAATTAACAGTTCTTTCATCTTCCAAGCAAGTAACAGAGTACAAACATCAATAAATTCTGAAATGCCAGTTAAAACTGAAACTTCCCAGATGTTTTATTATTTCAATATGTGTAGATGCCTGTTGGAATAACCAGCATTCCTTCAAGAATTCCCCCCCAGCCCCACCATTTCATTAATAGCAAAGTCATTGAGGCAGTAAACAAAATGGACCACAATGACAAAAAAGCACCCCCACTTCCAAAACCCTGTGGATCAAAGGATATCAAAGAAGAGGTGTTGTCAGGGGGAAAGGGGAAAAAAAAAAAAAAAACACACGGGGGGAAAAGATTTGGGATAAAAATAAGGGGATTATTTTGAATTTCAGAAAAGTTGAAGAAGGAAGGTACTACAAAAGCCTACACACCGGTTTGTTAAACCCTTTTTTCTAGTTTTTTCTCTCTTGTAGTAATTTTCTACAGTGCTGTCTCAGGTGTGACTGCACTGACCATGCAGCCTGACCAAGCCTGCAGAGGCTGTGGGCATGTTGGCATAATCTGGCAGACTCCAGATTTTACATTAAATTATCTGTACAATTATATAATGGCCCGGTTTAGTTGTGGAATGTAAAATATAGTTCCATGGAGAACCTACCATCAAGAAGAATAATCCACTTTTTCTTTTGTGAGAGAAATCTAATTATATGTTCAAATCGCCAAACATTTGAACTGCAATTTAAAAGAAAAACAGGTGAATTAGAAAGCAAAGATAATAAGAATTACACAGCTGTGAATGCCTGTAAGGTGGCTTGGCAATGTCTGTTTTACTTAAATCATACACATTTTAAAAAATCTCTCTTCACAGATTAACATTTTCCTTGCTCAACAAGAAGGAATAGCCCAGTTCACTATGGCAATACCTACTGTTTCCTAAAAGGGAGCTTATAAAATATTCTGGCAGTTTCCAGCTTAATTGAAACTTGTACAGTCAGTGAAAGGTAGAGGGAGGAGATAGACACAATACTGAGGATGTCATTTTATTTGGTTTAATGCAATCAATGTGAACCATCATTCAAAACGCATAAAGAGTCTTCATGGACTTGAAAGACAAATATTGAACCTTTTAAAAAAAACCCCAAATAATTGCTATTTGCCATTGATGAAAAAAGAGCAGAAATTCATTCTTACTCCTAGGATAAATTCACCTCTACTTAGTGACTATATTTATTTGAGGTAGAGATGAACAAACACACCCATGGAAAACCACTGGAAAAATGTAGATTCAAACTCTAAATCCACTGTCAAAATTATAAACCTTCCAAACAAACATGTCCTATACTGTGGTATATGCAGATATCTGCACTCTGTTGTCATGGTCTCTGTGTCAACCTCAGCTTTCATAAACTCTGCAAATTAATTCTGAATTATTGTTGAAACAACTCCATAACAATTTAGAGCTTAGCAAGTCTCTTAAACAGCTTTCAAATATGCATTACTAATCTATAATTTTACATTCCGAATCTGTGAGCTTGTTATGAGGACATGCAACTGCACCGCAGAGAAATCACAATTCAGGTGATCACAACTCCTCCCACATCTCTCCCATTGTGTGAAGGATAAAAAATTATTTCACCTGCAAACCTCTCTTGAAATGTTCAGTTTTATTATTTTTTTTTGTTTGTTTTTAAAAACTCAAAACTCGGCCTTTTTTTTCTGAAAAAATGTTCTTGTGAAATATCAAGTGAGTTTCTAGTCTTCTTCATGTGGCAATATGCTTGATGATATCAGCTGTAGATTAAAAAGAAAGATCCAGAAATTATTATATTTTTTAAAAGCTGTACTTTAAAGCTTCTTCCCCTCTTTACCACTTTTTATAGAGCAGTTTCGTCTCATTAAATGCCTAATAAGGAAGGACTAATGTGACAGCTTTCAGTAATTCCTGCTCTTCTTTTTATTTTTTCAAGAGAATTTGAAAGCACATATTCCTTTCTAATGTGACTTAATGACAGACTAGTCAGATCCTGTCCTTTTTGCCAAGACCAAACTCAAGGCCTTGTGTGAAGAAACCTGTTCATACAATGCTTCCTGGTGAGCAAGTAGGGACTGAAAGATTTTAGGCCCAGAGATCCTTGCAGAGAACATGCTCTTTGCCAATTAATTCTGATTACCTTATAGCTTGAAAGGACCGAACTACAAGGAAAGTAATTTGAATTTTACTCCTGAAAAAATATATTTGCTACTTCTACTTTATGTGAAAACACATTAGTGACATATGTAATTTAGGGACATAACTGGTCATCACCCAGCCATGAAATGAGTTCTGAGAAGTAAGAACTGTTTCAAAGAATAACGTTATTGCTGGAAGATGCACCAAAGGCATTACTAAGCATGCCACTGACTTTGACAGAATGAATGCAGGAGTGCAGGTACCTCTAGAAGAAAAAGAATATTTCAATATTATGTGCTGATGCATCACATATGCAGTACCTAGGTCTTACTCAGTGCCATTCTAGGTCAGTCTTCCTCATTAGAAATTGCATCTCTATTCTTTCTAAACTTAGTACAAAAACCCCCCAAACAACATAACCTAATGAAGACTTGATTAGTAACTTCCTGATCTTCAGTTACAGCCAATGGCAAAAAACCCAGAACACAATAAAAACTATGACAGGACTTTAAAAAAACCCAAAGCCCAAAAACTCCAACATACTTCTGTTAACCTTAGGCCATCAATTAGTGGAAGACACAAGCAAAATCTACCACAAATATACCCCCAGCAAGATTAGCTGGACCAGAAAGGTAAAACATAAGGGGTATACTAGTAGCTCAGCAACAGAAATACTCTGGGTTAGATGTTGGTAGTGAGTACCTTCACCACATTAAACTGAGCTCATCAGACAGGCTGCATTTGAGATTCTGGAAAAAACACAGCTATGAAACTCCTTAAGCTAAAATCCACATTTTCTATTTCTTAAAAATTTTATACCAAATTTAACATAGTTAAGTATCTTCTTCCTTTAGTAAGGCTTCACAAAACATTTTCGGTATCTAGTTCTTGAATAATCACATCAGCGCACACAGAGAACATTATGAACTGTACTGCATCATCCAAACTATTTTCATCTAACACTAAAATGTGTGAGCGAGCTAGGTGCTCAAAGAGTTAAATCAAACAAATTTAACATGTATAAGTTGAGCTTCAAAGCACGCACGTCAGAAAAAAATGTGCTCAACAAGATTTAAACACATCAGGTTTAGGGTCTGTGCAGCAGAGTGTTTTTAAGTTACAGTTATTTCCAAGTCAAAATCACCTCCATCTATATTTATTTCAGAAAAAGAGAAACATGTTTTGATTACTTGTTTTAACTCCAGCTGTAATCCTAAGCAACACATTTTCTGACTTCATGAGAGGGCAGCTATTTACAGGAAAGCAAGAGATTTTGCTTCTGTAATACAGGTTTTCAGTTTGTGTACATTCATAAACTGCTTTTTATGCCCATTTGAAACACTACAAACTGCTTCAAAAGTATTACAGATTTATGTAAAAAGCCACGTATTAATGCAAGATGATTTCTCCAAAGAGAATTCTGTAAAAACAGGCCATTCACTTAAAACCAAACCTGTAAATTGTATATCTGTCTACTCCTTTCCGATGGTGTTAATAATAGAGCATGGATACAGAGAAGGCCTATGCACACTTTAATATACAAACAAATGTATTTTTCTTAATGATAAATTTTAGTTATCTCCTCATTTCAGCCACATGTACAGTCTACTTGCTCATCTAATCCTGTAGTGACTATTTTCTGGGATTTTACTGTCTTCGAACAAGTTGAATCATTTCAAAACCTGGGAGGCAACAATATCGCACAACTTGCCATAAAGTTTGAAGCTTGTGAGCAAATCAGTTCTACATCTGCAATAATACCATATAATGGATTACAGAAGAAAGGTTCATTAGATCTTTATCATGTGACGACCTAATATTGAATCAGTAAGCACCTAGCTGGGAAGCTAAAACTATACAGTAATTAATGTACTATAGTATGCATGCATTGATTTTTACATGGACTATATTTTAGCAGTAATAACGTCTGGCACCAGACTACAAATCAATAGGAGCCACTATTGTGTTGTTGGTTAAAAAAAAAAAAGAAAAAAAATTAAGGATAACAATCTTTTGTTTAACTGGCATGATCAGAGTTCCAGATCTCAATTTTGCTATTCTAGTACTTGACATTATTTTAAATAAGATTTTCATTCCAAACTTATTTGAAATACACATAAATACCCAGTCTTTGTACTCGTTCTGATCTTTTCATAAGCAACATGCTGTCAAATTAAGAAAAAAGAAAAACACAAACATCAAATAGAAAAGGGACTAAGCCTCCTTCACGTGAGTATTCATGGGGATTTGTGTTTGCCGTCACAGTTCAAACACCATGCTATGATTTGCTTCCCTTCACTGTTTTCTCTTAGAATTGTTAAGCAAGTTTCAGACTAAGATGTGAGCACAAGATGGGAAAGAAACTGCATGGGTTTCCTGAAAAGGTGATACTAAGAGTATATTAAGAATCAAAGAAAAATAAAAATTAACTCTGAAAGTTCAATATCTTGTTTAACTCTTGAAAGACCTCAAGGAAACAGGGTGTGTAGCATCAGAGCCCAAATTTCATCTTCTCTAGCTGTTTGGTGTAGACCCATAACCCTGCACAAGAGTCCAATTCGCCCACAGCATAGAGGGATAAGTTAAGGACCAGCTCCGAAAAAAGCTTTGCTAGAGAAAGTGGCAGGCAAGTGACTCAGGGTGGAGGCTACAGGGGCCAAACAAGAAAGGCCTGTGTGTCTGGACCTGGGCAGTCATTTCATGAGCTTTCTTTCACAGACTTAAAAAAAAAAAAAAAATTATAAGTTGTAACTTCACAGAACCCCATGAAAATGACAGATGGAAAGAAAATCTTACACTAGTGAGAGTTGTAAAGTGTATGGAAATCCAAGGACAATTATGGTACATGTGAGGGTTATCTTGCCCTCCGTAAGAAATTATTTTACTTAAGATTTGAGGCCAGAACAACCTTCAGAACACTATAGCCAATATTATGGCATGCTAAAAATTATCATGGCAGACAAAAGAATACTCAATTAAGATTCACATTACTGATAACACAGCCCATTTTTAAGAGGAAAGCCTAATAAAAGGAAAATAATATTAATTTAAGGGGGAAAAAAATCAGTCTATGTAATGTTTCTTTCTCCCGAGCACCTATAGTTCTTTTACCTCCAAGGTAATACCAATCCTGCTTCCGCTGTCTTTTCCTATTAGTACACAGCCAAGAAAAGTTGGCATGGGTAATTTAAAATTCATTGTCATTAGCGCACAGAATGAAGCTGATGGAAGCAATGTATTTTCCACTTTGTATACTGTGGTTAGCATTTCAGGATTTTTAGAATAAACAAAATAAATGGGATTATTATGTGTGTTTATATTATGAGGAAAATAATCTAAAAATTAAATTAGCATAATAACCTTTAAGAGAAAGTATGCATGCAACCTCTATAAAGGTTGCTGCTAATACACGGGAGGAAAAGCATTATTTATTCTACAATGTCTTTAGATTAGCCAGCTGGTTCTCTTCTATACCAAAAGGTTAGAGTTTAAAGGCTATTATGGACCTAGAGATCCTGTTTCGCTCAGCAGGTGTTACAAACAAGCAGTTCTGGGGGAAATAAAAAACAGAAAGGACAAGAGCTCCTGTGATCTCACCTTATAATTCTTTTCTAAAATACATTGCCAATTTCAGAAATATTCAGCCAATATTTCCAGAGGGTTGTAATTTAACTGTTTTACCATATCACAAAAGACTTAAGCCCAGAAAGTAGTAGTTTGCTAAATCTAAATTAGGAAATACTCCTAATTTGAAATTCTACCTTAGAGTGAGGATTGAAAGCATTCAGCAACTCCCAGCATTTGATTTGCTATTTTTAGCCAAGAAGGTGTGTGATCTAATGCAGCATCATTTGCTTGTTTAAACTGATTGCGCTGTCTTTTCGCTGGAAATAAATATACTATCCTAACACCATTTACATAAAAAATCTGGAACCAACACAGTGTCAAGCTGAAATGCAGAACAGCAAATCCGTGTTTGAGTGACCTTTATGTACAGTGTACCCACAAAAACCTACTAACAAAATAAAGCTTTTTCAGGGCTGTCAGGTTTCACCAACACAAGGTTGGAAAGGATAAATCAAGATACAGCAGAAAGAGTAGTACATGGTGAGGAAAATGAAACCAACAGCACTCTTCAGGAGACAGGTTAGTTAAAGAGAATCCAGCATTACACTCACTCTGATCTGCTGGGTTTAGTATTCGAGCGGTTGAGACACCGATGATTTACATTTCAAAGAAAAAAATGAAGCTTGCTGATGACATTCCACAGAGCATGGGTGAGACTGACTAATACTGCATGACCTAACACCCCATGGAGGCGATGCAAGCACCCTCAGAGCCCACGCTTCCCAGCACTGCTCATGAAACCCAAGCCTTGTCTCTCTCACCCCAAACACCCATATTTACCAGCATAAAACTTGACTCAAGCTTAAAGGTAAACTGTTATGAGATTACAAGGATTCTGGTACATCCCTTTGTGAGAGTATCAATAAATCTAGGGGAACTGTGTCTAGGAAATACATATAAACAATAGCAGGTTGTTCGCCTGCAGATGAATAAATGAAGAAGTGAAGTGCTTCAACTGGCATCTATCTTGATTTCACTGAATTTTTTTCTGAAGATGCTATTACTGCAATGAAACCAAGTCTCATTGTTGATTTCTGTCCATGTTCTTTTGAATTTGAATATATCTACGGCACCAGATGTCAACATATCCCCTAACACTGTGTAGCACTAAATTTCTCAGAGGAAGATTTTGGTGTCTAACTGCCAAATTTCACTGTCTTGAACCCTTTTTAGGGACCCCCCCATCCCCCCAAAAATAAGCTCAAGAAGACTTTTCCAATGGGCTCAAATTGTTGTTGCGTAAAGAAGTGATATATACAAGAACAGCATTTGGCCATTCGCCTGTTGAACTTGAAGCTGGGATTCAGTTCATTGCAAAGTTGAGAAAGAAATTTGCTTTGGTTTAGTTTCTTGACAGGTTTCTCCCTTGCTCACCGATCAAAAGCAGATTACAAGAAATTAGGTCTGAAAGGGTTTTTTAGGAGAATAAACGTATGTGAGCTATTCTCTTTTGAACCATGGTTGCTTCTGTCAGATACCATTGGATGGTTTGGGTTGGAAGGGACTTTAAAGACCATCTTGTCCCAAACCCCCACCGGGGGCAAACATACCTCATACCTATATGGGGAAAAAGGAAGGCACTAATTTATTTTCCCTCCTTGAAAGGCATCCATTTATAATCAACAATTCTTGATTGTTGATCTTGAAAAACTTTTCCTGCACTCTTAGAAATAATGTATAAATAGATATAAATGAATAAGTAAACCAAAAGGAGAACCAAGCTTTACTTCCTCCTTGGAAACTTAATATTTTCAAAAGGACATCTTTGAGATTTTTCCTGCCACTGACTGCAAAAGACCAGACATCTGCAACTTCACAGTCCTATTAAAGTAAATTGGGCACAACAGTTATATCTGTTTTCTCCACTGCAATTTTAAGTTCTAGTCCTAAAACAGACTACAAGTGGGGTGTCTTATCCTCTTCAATTCAAGAAGTCCCTCACAGGCAAAAATAGCCTTAGTGAACTTCATATCAACTTGATAGATAAAACAAGAGCATTTACATTCATCCTGCCTCTTTCTCCAAACTCACTGCAGCTAAAAAAATCCCACTCGTGTCTGTCGGAAGGATTGTTTGAACAGAGTATTTGGTCATTGTAGGTTAAAAAAAAAAAAAAAAGTTAACTTCTAAACATTTTGATTCTTTGTGAGGGTAACAGAAACAATGTTCACTTCCCCACACACACATCTCTCCTCTTTTCTTTTACAAGAATACCCTACTCTCTTCCACAGTCTGAAAATGACCTTTCATTTCAACAGCTCTGTGGACTCCACTACTTGCCGAAACAAACAATTTTTTCCTGGCACAATAGCAACTATTTTAATATTCTCTTCAGACTTTCTCTTCGTTGCAATCCTAATAAACGCATTCAGGTTTACAATGAAGAGAGATCCTACCAGACAAATGGCAGCAAGGTTACAAGGGCGAGCTGATGACCTTCTGAAAGCTTGTTTTCCAGAGCTGCCTGATGGGGTGAACATTCCAGTGATGTTATTCATTGAAATACGAACTCCGAATATTCCCCTTTTCTGAGCAAAGTCATTTTACCTTGACAACATATCATCACTGGCTCTCTTCCGTGTATCTCCTAGGACAGGAAAGAAAGGTGAACAATTTATCACTCATGAATCCTTGATTTTAATGCAGATATTAACTGAAATTCAATTTCTATTGAATACATATTTTGAATATTATATACACATTCATATGCAGTAGTATTAAGGCACAAAGGCTAAACGTATCTGTCATCTGATCTGAACTGGGATAGAGATATAGCATTTTTTAACTACAGTATAAAACACTGGTGACTTGTACTTCACAAATTCCTGATTTTTCTAAAACCTTTAAGCCATTTAACCATTACAAAACAAATAGCTTAACAGGATTTCCAGTTTTATAATTCATTTGACTTCATCTTGCAAGAGTTAAAAAGGTGTTAGGTCACCCAGGTTCAGTTATTCTCAACACCAAACCTGTAATGATTTGTCTGCTTTCTCTCCAGGAAGAGCATTTATAGGTTGGATTATACCCCACAGAGCTGTACACAAAGGTGTGCTTCCATGTCCTAATCTCCTTCTTTTAGCACAGAGATTTCACCTCTAAGATACTCCCTGTGTGACAGAGAGGGGCCCACCACTGTTTTGTCCCACACTGAGAAAGCTGATGCCATGTCTTCAGATGAATATGGGGTTTTCATTTGGGTACTACTGCAATGTAAACTCAAAAGCTGCCTCATGAAACTTATTGTCTTTCTCTTTTCTGCCTGAAAAGCAGACAGGGTCAGTCCTTACCCTACATCCTGAAAGGGCACTTTCAATTTGCTGGGAAAGAGTCAGAAATTCAGCTTGCTTCAGCAGAGAGAATTACAGGGTACAACCCCAAGCAAATTAATAACACACCAGGGCTACGGAAATAAGGTCACAGTGTCTTTGGCATGTTTTTGAATAGGACACTTACAGTTGGTCTAGATTCTTGTGCTAATACTCTCTTTGAAGGTACACTTTTTTCCACTGCAGTTAGTTAAAGTGGGTAAGAGAGGTGTGGAGAGAAAGCCTCATGTTTCTTTACCCACTTTAAGCTAGAGGGGTTTGGTTTCATAGTGTTCTTTTGATACAGTTCCCTCCAGACCCCTGAAGGAAGCTCAGCCTTGAGCTGAGTCAGAGTTTAGTCCCTTGTTGAGGTGAACTGCTCCGGGGCAGTCCCACACTGTCCCACACAGTCCCATCCTGTCCCACAGTAGGGCAGGGATGGCGGCACACAGGGGGGATCGGGGGGAGCGGGGGGAACACCAATTCCTGACCAGCCCATCCAGAGTGGCTGTAGAAAAAATCTGTGGGAAACCTGCACCATGAACCCTTCCCGTGGCTGATGCCTGCACCCAGAGAGAGCTGCAGAGGACAGAGGCTCCAGCGCAGACCTCACTGAGACCCTTTTGCCAGGGCAGGGACAGGCAGCAAACCCGCCTGCAAAGTTGGGCCCAGGTGGAGAACCTGCAGGTGGCTGAGCTGCATGAGGCAGTGAGAAGGCAGTGGAACATCAGAGAGACTGAGAGAGAATTAGATTCAAAGCACAGTCTGCAGCTGGACCTGCAGCCAAACAGCCACAAACTCCTCCCTAGCCCATACAGAAGGGGATGGGAGGCAGTAATGCAGAATGGAAGTTTGCAATAGCAAGATGCTCACAAGGAGAGGGCACCTCTCCGACGAAGTCAGACTGAGAGTTGTGGGTTTTCAGCCTGGAGAAGAGAAGGCTCCGGGGAGACCTCGGAGCACCTTCCAGTACCTAAAGGGGCTATGAGAGCTGGAGGGACTTTTTACAAGGGCATGTAGTGGCAGGACAAGGGGGGATGGCTTTAAACTGAAAGAGGGTAGGTTTAGATTAATTAGGAAGAAATTCTTCACTATGAGGGTGGTGAGGCCCTTAACAGGTTACCCAGAAAAGCTGTGGATGCCCCATCCCTGGAAGTGTTCAAGGCCAGGTTGGATAGGGTTCTGAGAAACCTGGTCTAGTGCAAGGTGTCCCTGCCCACGGCAGGGGGTTGGAACTACAAGATCTTCAAGGTCCCTTCCAACCCAAACCATTCTACAGTATGATTCCATGGTTACAGAAGCACTCTCTCCATCTATGTAATGTGCATGGTTTTCTACAGCTCTTCACTAAGTCCATCAGCTATCACTCAAGAGTGCTGCCAAGCTTATCCTGCAACGTAGGGAACTATAAAACAGCAGAACAACAGGACATTGACCTACTTTGTCTTTCTCAAGATTATCCCAAAGATTTTACAGACCTGTTCCATATTCAGGTCTGTATTTGTGGATCTCCTTTTGTTACATTCTGGTAAGTAACTGTACACATTCTAAATGGTGCCTTACAATACCATGCATTCATGTTATTAGTATTTTTCTCAAAAAGAACATTTTTTCCCCCTGCAGTGTTGAAATAATCTTTTGTTGCCATCTTTTAAACTAACCAGCTGCTTCCTGCCAAGATCTATAGCTCAGCTGTACCACTATAAAGGTATGTCTTCAAAACATTAAAATTTAGTGTAGCTTTATTTGTTGACCCAGCTGTAATCTTAAAACTACCTTTGTCAGTGTGCATTGCCCCTACCAATGCGCTGCTCTCACGGCATCAGTTCTAAACAATGCAGTAACTTTGCCTGAAGTTACATTTTGTATAAAGGAGACTGCAACTGGGAAATGGCAATGAATTATATCCCAGCAATTCCAACAATGCAGAGAGACTCTTGAGATCATAAATGTCAGAAAGTTCAGAGCCAGTTTTTCGGAGGGTAAAACAGAGCAGGAAGTTAGCAAAAAAAGATCCTGCAAAGTAAGCAATAGGGCATACACGCACAGATGTTTGTCAAGCAAACAGGGTTAGATAAGGTGCTTAGAGCTGAACTCTTTCCATCCAGATTTATTCTCCAAATCACAGTCATTAAAAGATGCTTGGATTTATAAGTCCACTAATATTTTAAAAAGGTCGTTTTCTTCCTCTATTAAAGTCTAGAGGATTTACTTGTCCAAAACAACACTGTTTAAGAGACTTATCTGCATATGACTGAGGATCACCCCATATAAAACAAACCTTTAACTTCAAAATTAAACTAGAGGTATGTAGCATAGTTCCAAGCAAGCAACTCTTGCCAAGTGGTTGTCAGATCAGAAGGCTGTGCAGTGCATTTGACAGAAAAGCTACCGTAGTAACAAGAGACAAACCCAAGATTTAGTAGTGGAAGAATTCAAAGACTGCCAAAAGAATCACACAATAAGTGCTCTCTGTAACAGTGCTTTTGGGATTCTTACTCATGCATACCTACACTCTCTTATTTATGACCAGGCACCTGATCGTTTCAGGGGCTCCTCAAATTTAGATTTAAGAGGTATTCTTAGGCCACTCTTAATAAGAACCAAACATGTTTTTTAAAGGAGTGGGGAAATAACTAAAGATATGAGGAAAAAGCCCCATCACCCTCAAATGCTTGGAACAATAGGACTGTAATCATACAGCACAACTACTCTAATCTGCATGATTAGGACATTTTTACAGATCCAAGTACTCTTTCCATTTATAACTCAAGGGCTATCTACACCACACTTAATGCCCTTTTCCACTTGGCCCCCACCCACCAAACTCCTGAACTAAAATACAGGCACACCTTACAGGTGTGAACCCATTTAAATTACCAGGATTAGTCATTCTGATGCATATTCTGTTTCAAAGTCCATCTGTATTAGGCAAATGCATTTATATTAATGCAAATGTCTTAGTTGAGACAAACTACAAACTGGAAGGAGGATATAAACATTGCAATGAGTAGAGCAACAAAACATCTAAAAGTGAGGCATTAAATATAAGAGGACTGAAGCCAGAAGTCAAATTAGCTCAAGGGCTTAACTACACCCCTAGAATGAAGTGGTAGTCATTGTAAGAAACACAAAGCAGACTCTGACAAGCCTAATTAATGAATTAAAAAATAGAATTGCAGTAGAATTCTTTTACAATAGACCTTCAAACCATTCCTACTCATCGGGCTCAAAATTGTTTCACTGCGGGGCACAGGGGCTACTGAGCTTAAATAGCAGCTCTTTTGTTCAGTTCACCACGTTATCATACCAGAATCCCTGGAAGTTTTGCACTGCATGCTAGCATCCCCCTCACCCCTTCCCACCAAAAAGTAAACTGAATCATAATAACCAAGTGAAAAATTCAGGAAACAGTTCACATTGCTGTTCAACAAACTTTTGAACCTACTGAAACAGGTTTCAGGTTTTACCTTTCCCTCCCTTATCTTGCCCAGGCACGCATCGGTGAAGCACAACCTTCGCACATTCACAAATTCCCATATCCGTAACTCTCAAAACAGAGGTCTATAAGGGAGGTGGTTTCATTTTTAGGTTTCCATGCGCCTATCAAACATTTTCTGAACCCTGTAAAGAGTGCTAAAGTAAGACAGGTCATCTAAAGTTTATTAAAGCATCTGTGCCTTGCAGCATGGAGTTCACATATTGTGAATGCAACATTACTCAGCCAATTTAACAAGATTAGCCAGCCTGCTTTTTCCACTTTCTGTCATTTCTTCATCCATAACAAGCCAGCTTGTAGCTAAGGGCAGCCAAGCTCTTTTAAAGCTTTATTCTTTCACAGCTAGTAAAGTACAGCATTTACAATTGGGAGCTATCATGTCAGAAGCACAGTAGCTTCTCACGGGTCATTCAAAGTGCGCTACACAAACCAAAAACAGGAAAATAGAAAGGAGACTGGGAAGAAAGCAGACTAATTAACAGTTCTAAATTTTAGTTAAACTCTGCGCAACCTTCTGCTTCTCAGATCCAGCTAGACAGCTAATAAGCCTCGTGGAATCCCGGCTCTTAATTAACACACAATTATTTCCCCAGAAGGATTAGAAGTTTCACCAAATGTTCAAGAAGTCAGTTTTTACAGCTCCGGTTCGATTACTGTCCATGTTTAGGAGCAAGGGTTACTGCCCCATGTTCTATTGGTAACAGACTACTTTTTTTAAAGGCAATCACATCTTGAAAGAATGCCTGCCTTTTCACTGCACAAGGCTTCAGTCTGTGTGAGCACGGAACATTCTCGGGCAATAATTCAGTCACTCGACATGAAAAGACAACAGCCAATAATGTAAGCATGCCAATTATACATTAGCTGTTTGAAAGCAGAACAGTATGTGAGCATGCACTCTTCTGAAAGGCCCATCCAACATTTTCCAGGCCAAGGTCTGAGACTGTGCTCTCCCTACCAAGGAGCTGATCATCCGAAGCAAAATGCTAATCAAAGCAAAACCAGTTTCACCAGCAGCTTGCTACACTAACTTCCACCAACGTGAGTGATGTACCTTCCCAAGGCATTCCAGCTTCTCTGCTGGCTATTAGTCCTTCTTGGGCTTCTGGCTAAACACACAGTTCATTTTAAAGCCCTGCCTCAGTTTTGTGGGAGCAGGTGTGAGTTTTAAACCACAATGCTGAAGCACTCGCCCTTAACAGGACAGTCAATCATCAGACCTCTATGTCACTTTAAACCATCCACAGCATCTTCAAACAAAACCTGGCTATGATACTCTTATGCTCCTACAGATTTCTTTCTCAAGGTACAAGAGTGAAACCATCTCTAAATACACTAGTTTTCCTCTGCTCCTTCTGGCTGCACCTTTATGCTGAAAATTAATACATATTTTCAACATATCACTTGAGGAATTTGGATGCACTATGCTAAAAAGGTTTAGAAAACAGACAAATCTGGATGACTTCACACTTTAAAACTCTGCAAAGCACACTTACTGGCAGCAGCAGGCAAATAGCTGGCCCTTACACCTCGTTCATCTTTTTAGCTGCACACAAACCCATTAGTCTTTCACACCACTATCGTAAGCCAGCTGCGACTGGCACACAAGACCACATAGCTGAGGGAGGTCCTTCACTGCAGAGAAGAATGTGATCTGGCCTGACTGAAGTCTCCTCAGCTAGGAAAGGTGGGTCTGAGGAGCTGCTGTTGCTAGTGCTCTTTTACAGGTCATGGCTTTCTTCTTCCCACCCTGGTGGCTCACACTTCCGGGGGGCAGGGGAGGACAGGGAAAGGCAGGGAAGGGCAGGAAGCCGCCTCCCTCAGGTGCCAGTGCATCCTGCCTGGGGGCCGAGCCCCTTCCACACCATCTGCGAGGCAGGGCTCATTTAGGAACACGCGCCCGCCTCCCCAGGTCCTCTGCTTCTCTTCTGAGCTTCTGTTTTCTGTTTTCTGTTCACCTCTGCCCAATACCTCCTGCTCCCCTCAGCCTCTCAACAGAAATAGTGCCCCAGGTAATTAAAAAAATAACAACCTAAAAACAATACACATAACCAATTAATCACCTAAGTTTGCAATAAAAATGCAGTGTGACTTCGAACCCTTAAGCCTGCCCCCAGAACCCTGTGTCACCTTTGTCCCTGTCAAGCCAGCAGCTAATGCCAACCAGAGACTGCTGGCTATAGACCAGCCACCGTGGATATGCTTCCAGCCAGTTGAAGAGTTAGGAAATCGTGGTTTGAGAGGCCTGGGAACATGGAGAGGCAGCCAAAAAAGGTTTTCTGGCTGCTCAGTGCCTGGATAAGTCCTGTAATAAAATCCACAGAGCGAAGATCTACCTCCAAAGCTGTCAGCCTGGCTCCTGCTCCCAAGAGACCTGCAAATGTGCTGACGCTGCACTCAATCCCACTAGCTATGGCATTAAGGAAGATGATATTCAGCAGTAAGCGGTCCCAGTGGAGACCCTGGGGTCTGACAGGGTCTGGCATAGTTGCATATGCTGCTGCTAGTGCTCTTTTACTCTTCCAGGTCATGGCTTTCTTCATCATGCTGTAGTTTACCTTGCCAAAAAAAGGACTTTTGCACTTTCAAAAGTTTCTCACTTTCTGAAATGAATAAGCTTTCTCCCAAGAAGGCCACTGAACAGTTCCTGAGGGTCAGCCACAGACTGAACTAAGGAGTGTCTTCAATGAAGCCTATTTCTCCGTGCAAGTGTAACTCTTCAAGGAGCATCAAGCCCACTGTTTACTTCCTCCAGATCAAATCTGCACTGACAGTCCTGTGACCAGCCACAGGCCTCTGGTTATCCCTACAAAGTGGAGTTTGGATGCAGAGAAGCTGTGCTCTGCAGCCCCCATGCCCTTTACCCTGGAAGGGACATCGCTTTTTCAGTCCCATGGCCTGTCACGACTGCTTGGCAGGGCCAGGTACCTCCAGCCCATTTGCTCTTTGACCATGGGTCTGCAGTGGCCTCTCCTGCCCCTTGGCTGCAGAAAAAGGCAATGAAGGCATCAGCATGGTCACTCCAGCGGGGCTCAGGTACCAGCAACCTTTATTTGGCACATTCTCCCTAGTTAAGGCAGTCCTTGCCCCTGCCACCCATTCCTGGCAGCTCTCCCGTTGAAAAGGATGAATGCTGTGACAGTAGTCTCTGCAGGGCTGCTGGCAGCTTCTTGGCAGGGCTGGCAGATCCCGGGCCTTGCCCTCAGTGCTCCAACAGAGCCGTCTGCACACCCTTGCTAAAGGAGACAGAAAAAAGGGCCTCAGTTCTGTGGCTGGGCAGAAGGCCTCCCAGCGCTCCAAAGCCTGGCTCAGGCTGGCAGTTCCTGGCGGTGCTGCCCAGGCCATCCCGCTGCTCTAGAGGGCCTGCTGTGGGCCCTCGCTCCACCTCACTTACTCTTCCAGTACTTTCCTCAAGAGCCGAAACTCATCCTGCTGCTCTGAGGCGCTCTGCCCCGTCTCCTTCAGCTTCTTGGCGTAGGCCTTTCTCAGGACGTGGGAAGGGCGATAGGGATCCTCAAACACATAGGGGCAGGAGGTCTGCAAAGGCAGGGGAGACTCTCCTAAAGCGCTGCCGCCCACAGCTGAGGGCACTCCCAAAGCTTCAGCCAAAGCGTGTGCCTTGCGCAGGCCTGGCTCGGTGCTCACAAGGCAGCGGTGCTGCTCCCTCGCAGAGAGGGCACAAAGCAAACAGCCATGCCCCAGCCAGATGCACGCTCCAGCCTGGGGCCTTAGGGGCAGACCCCTGCCCGGCCCCCAGCCCTGGCACTACTGCTGTGCCAGGACACCTCACCTGCTCTCCTGCCAGCGACCAGAAAAGCAAAATGCCCTTTTCTGGGGGGCTGTGAGGTGCGTGCCATACCTGTCCTTTCTCAGTGATCATTCGGCTGCCAAAGTATTTGCGCCACACTTCTGCTTCCACCTCATGGCGCTTGGATGCCATCAGCAGCTGGAGCTCTCTTTCTTCCTTCTCGGTGTACAGGGGGTGCGTTCCCTGAAGGCCATGCACACACCACACATGCAGCATTAGCCACCTTGAGCTCGGGCAGGGCAGGAGGGCTGGGACCATGGGCAGCTCTTGCTGCCTCTCCTGCCCCAGCCCAGAGCCTGAGCCGTGACAGAGGACTGGCAAAACCCTAGGATGTACCTACCACTTCTGAGGGTTGCGGAACAGCTGCAGAGACCTTCAACCCTGGCTGAACTGGAGATGTGGGGTGCTTCAGCATCATCTGGGTCTTCTCCTGGATTACGGGCAGGTATCTAAAAAAGACGGCCAGCAGTCTGAGCTCATGGGAGCCGAGTGCGAGCTTGTATCTGTGGGATCGCAGCCTGTCCTCTGGCACCACCCAGCAGTTCAGTAGGAGGACCACGTGTCCAGCAGGACAACATCTCCAGGGCCACTTGGCATCAGCATATGCACCCCAGACAAGGGAAGCATCACCCATTATCACAAGTGATAATGAGGGTGTGATAATGAGGGCGATACTGAGGGCACGCCCTCCTCTACAAGGCTCACCCGCCTTGACCAGCTTCCTTGTCTCTAGCCTGGTCCATTTCCATCGACTGCTGACTGGCCTGAGAAATCCTCCGCCGAGCCAGGAACACTGGATCCAGCACACTTACTGCAAGCGGGAGGCAAGAGAAGAACACGGTCTCTGAGATCATGTGGGGCAGCACGGGTCAGCACGGGTGGCAGAGCTGCACAGTCATGCCACAAAAGGCTCACCGACAATCCTTGCCACTCCTAGGAATCACAGTTCCAGGCAGGCCGCTTTCTTTTTCCACACTGGATCTGCTTCAGAGCTGAATTCCCACCAAGCCACCCACCGCCCCGGGGCATGGTTTTTCTCATCTCGCTTTTATACCTTGTCGGGAGAAGGGACCTACCAGTGGGAAGAACTGGGAGGTACTGGGGAATCCCAGGGGCCCACTGGGGAAATTGGGTTGTAGGGGCTGCCTAAAGCTCAAAGCCTCTTCCAGAATAGGTCTCCCCACAGTGACTTCAGACCTCTTGCCCTCGTGAAGGCAAGAGCACCCACAGCACTCAGCTGGGACATACCTCTGCGCGAACCCCCGCCCCAAGGCGCCGACTCTCTTCTGGGCTTCAGGGAAATCGGCGGGGCCAATGGCTGGTGCGGGGTCTCAACTACAAGACTGGAAACAAGAAGGCACCAGCTGGGTAAAGCCAGGACAACAGGCTCCCTTGGAGGCTGACACTTATAAGCTGCTGGCACACATCTCTGGGGGCCACTGCCTAGTCCTTGGAGGACACAGTGCACATGCCATCCTTGCTGCCTGCACAGACCCTCTCGCTTTTCTCAGGGCACATTGGAAGCAGAATGGCCACTTCATGTGCAGTCTCCGAGCCAGGGAGGAGTGAGCAGTGGAGAGGGAAGCTCTCCCGTGAAGTGGCTGCTCTTGCCCAAGTTTGGCTGGAAAGGAGCCTCGGCAGGAGGGTACCCCCAAAACAGTGGCTGAGCAGGTGCTCGACAAGCTGAGGGCTGTAGCAGCCATCCTGCTCACCTTGGCAGTGTGACAACCTCGTCTTGACTGACCCGACTAAAATCATTTTGGCCTGGAAAGGCAACAATGCTCATCATGTTGGGGTCCTGGAAGGGAACAGCAGCATGTCAGCAGACATCCAGAACATGTGCTGGTTGCTCAGAATGGAGCCAAACCACCTTGGTGCTCAAAGACACAAAGGCTGCCTCTTGGAAAGCCTCACACCATCCTCTCTCTTGATGTCATTAGCCCCCTCCCTCAAAGGGGCTGAGGCACTCCCGAGACTTGGACTAGCTCATTGGGAGTGTGCCTAGGCTGGGTGCTGACACAGGTGACAGCAGCCCAGAGAAGGCAGCTGGAAAGTCTTGACAGCACATTGCCACAGAGCCATGAGGAGGAATCCCACAGAAATGAGGAGCTCACCTCAAGAAGGGCTTTCAGCATGTTTCCTGTTGTATCCAGCTCCAGCAGACAGCCATCAAAGAAGGTCATGATGACCACTTTTTTCCGCACAGCAAGGATACCGATGCTCCTGAACGAGAATTCCACCTCTTTGTTGTCTCGGAGGGCCCCAGCAAAGCAAAGCAGGGTCTCCTGTACACACTGCTCCACAATTTCATGGCGAAAGTGGGTCTCTGCAGCGATCTCCTCAAAGTCTGGCTGAACAACAGGTATCTCATCTAGCAAACAAGCACAAAGTAACAGTGTCTGTCCCACCACAGTTCAGCCAACTCAGAGACTAGAGGACATCAGCTCTCAGGCAACACTGCCAGACAGTGCTCCCCTTTCAGCTTCAGCCACATCTCCAGAATGGACACACTGGTCAGGAAAGGCCAAGCAAAGCTTTGCCTCCTGCTGCGAGCAACCAGCTGGAGCACAGGGGAGCTGCGCAGATGAGGCTGTCTCCTCAGGGAAGGGCAGGGTGCTGGGCTATCGCACCTGTGCCCACACTCAGCACGTTGGAAGAGTCTTTGTTTGCTGTATCAGAGGTGTTGGCACCAAGCCAAAATGCAAGGCCTATGTAAAGAAAGGGTCTCATCTTCTTACCGGGAATTTTGGTCTCATCACTCTCAAGGTTGTAAAACATCTTCAGAGGCTTGCTCAGAATGAACATAGGTCTCTCAACAGGCAAAACCTTGCCCTCCTCCACACTGGCATGCACTGGGACAACTGCAAAAGTCCCAACTCCAATCTCCACGGCCTGAAAACACAAGCAAGAAGAAGTGCTGGCAGGGCTGCCCAAACATAAGGAAGCTGCCAGATGACTTGCATGGCCCTGGGGATGGCACTTTGGGCCCTGCTCAGGAGCCCCAGAGGGGCAGGATGAGGCACATGCAGGAGGCAAGACTCACCGTCTTCTGCAAGAGCTGTCTGTAGATGTACCGAGACATTCCAGACCAGACTTTGCAGATTTCTGGAAAGCAAATGAAAGCCACACCATGCTTCGAAGAGAGCATAGGCCACTATCCCCCATGCCCCTACCCATGCAGGTGACAGTGGAGTGCTCTCAAGCTCCCCCTTGCCCTGAATAAGCACTCTCACTGATGGGGCTGCCCAGCTGTGTTCTTGACTTCCCCCAGGCTCAAAGACCACCCTGCGTCCAAGACAGGCCTGGAGAGGAAAGGCAGGCTGTAGTTTTGCAAAGGGGATTTCCGCTTTTAGACACTGCCAGTGCCTGGAGGCCTGGGCTACCGTAGATTCCCAGATGGGGTGAATGTGTATGTTTAAAACACCCGTAGCCGGATGGCTGTGGAGCTAACCAAGGGCTGTTGGTAATAACAGACAATGACTGTGGGCAATAACCAAGGATTGTTGGTATTAACATGCTGTGGGAAAGGACAAAAGGGCTGGAGAAGAGGGCCATGTGGAAGTAGAGCAGCACTTTTCTGGGACAAACATCCTTGTTCTAGATCCTGGAGATAAGCACAACACAGTACAGCGCAAGAGCGGGAATGAGGCCAAGCAGTGGGCATGGACTCTAGGGGGGATCAAGACCACCAAAGACCCCCAAAGCCCTCTGACCCACTTCCTGAAAGGTGTGAAAGAACAGACTGCACATGACAACTAATTTGTGTAGAAAGCAAGAAACCTATCTATAAAAAGGTACCCCTACCAAGCCCTGTCAGACCCCCCAGGACCCTGGACTTATATTCATGTGCTTATATAGTAGTAAGTCGGGGACTAATATAGAAATTTCCATGCCAACTGTGTAATTTTTTAATAAAACCTGGTGAGTTTTTGTGGACCCTCTAATTTTTGTTGTTCCCTTCTATTGCCTGATATCAAAAGAGAAAAACCTTTGCAACAGTGTTAAAATAGTAAAATAAAAAGCAGGCCTTTATTTGGAAGCTTCCAGGTGTCCCAGTGGTCATGGACACACCTGACATCAGATTTCTACAATTTTATAAGTTTAACAAATCATCATATCTAACGAACTTTGTCCAATTAGAAGAGCAGTTGGTTAGGTAATTTTTCCCCGGACACTGCCCCACTGGAGTTGGTCCAGGGCTCCTTTCCTTCACTTCTTGTTGCATCTTCTCAGATTCTGATTGGAAAACAAAATATACTTCTAGGTTCTCTTCTTGAAAATAAGACTAAACAGTATTTCAGGAATGTGTTAGAAGATTAGTTTATTACTCTAAAATCTAAGAGAAAGGGTAGGAAAAATACTAGGAGTTATATAACTATGGAATAGTAATCTATAGACCTATGAATATATGAAAAGTATATAAAAAGCAAGTGATCTTTAGGCATCACTTCTACCACAAGCATCTATGAATCTTGGGTGCTCCCTTCTCCTTAAGGGTGCGACATCACAGCTACCAAAAGCCACCTTCGAGTTCCAAGGCACAACAAGGCAGGGCTTTCCCTGCAGCAGTCTGTACCCTCCAGAAGGGTCCCACCTATGGCCCCAGCCTCGGGCTTTCCACAGCTCATCTCCACGTAATCCTGGCACTGACAGTGCTCCTGCAAGGGTTCCCTAGGGCCTTACCCATGGTGCTGAGCTCCCTGAGGGTTGGGAGCTCCTCTGGCTCCACAGCATTATAGAGCAGGTACTTCTGCATCTTTGCCCCCCCGCACTGCAACAGTTGGGGAAGAGGTGCTTTTCCTGCTGCAGAAACCCTCTGCTCCTCTCCTCCCCTCCCCCTCAACACTTCTCAAGCGGTGTCTCCAATGCTCTGCCACAGCCTCCTTCCACCTCCTGGCAGCAGGACAGCTCCTGCGCAGCAGAGTGCTGGTGACAGCAGTCCTGGTGTCACCCAGGCCTCTCCAGAGACAGTGGTCCAGGGACACTGCGTGGAGCAGGAGCCGTCGCTGTGGGTGTCCCCCTGTGACATCATGCCATGGAACACAGGCCTGCACGGAACCTGCCACCACACAGCCTCACCCATGTTTGGCTTCAGCATTAGTAAGGGCAGCCCCACTGGGCACCCCAGGCTGCTGCACTGATGGTCCCGCCTGCACATCTCAACTCATCCTCCCTAGCTGGTCACACAGAAACTCCTGGAACCTGGAGTGCAATGTGTATTAGTGCTGAAAGGCTTTGCACTCTCAGAATAGGGCTGGAGAGGTCCACCCCAGGTCATAAGAGAAATTAACCCCACATTTCGACTCAAAGGACAACATTCATCCCCTCCTGTTCCCTAGGGCTACTGGGATGCACCTTTTTCAGTACACCGGGATCCACAAAGGACTGCAACTGCACATAGGCTGCTGCATAAGACACCATGTGCCTTGCAGCTGCGTCCTCCAATGCACAGTCACCCTCCTGGAAGACTCCCCTGGGCATGACTATTGCCTTCCCAAACCCTCCACCGAGCTTGAGGAGATTCTTTGCACCGGGCTATATGCACCCAAATTAACCGTCTCAGACAGGGACTGATAACCATGTGCAGGTGATATAAGAAATCACCTTCCCCGAGACAGGAATTTTGTTTGGCCATCAGGTTGTCATCTACTCACTCTAGTGACATTATCCCTACTCACTGTTCAGGCAAACAAGGCACAGGTGAAACCCTGGTGGACCATCACAGCATTTTCACTTGGCCGTAAGACAGGCTCCGAGAACATTTGTCCCCACACTGCTTCCCATGTGAAAGCAGAGTGCCAGGCTCCTTCACGGCTCAGGTGGTTGCCCACCCACTGATTCTGCTGCAACACTGGCCAGCCACAAAAATAAATGAAAACCCATGTGCAGGCATGCATAACTCAGCCACCGAGTATGGTGTACCAGGTTTGAAGGAACATGGACATGATGGCTGCTGCTGTCAGGCAGAACATAAATAGCTACCATGAGCTGATGGCCACACCACATTTATTTCTTTTAATATAGGCAAACTAAGCTTAACTTCTGGTTCTTTATTTTTAAACACTGACCAGTTCCTTTATTTAATTAATAATGACTTTAAAATACTGTTTATGAAAACTTCTGAAGTTTCCATAATACCTTGAGGGCGCCTTCTCATTAACATTTCTTAAACTTTCCGTAAAGGTGTGATTTATGGCCTTATTTGACAACTACTCATTGGACAGATTTTGAATTCACCGAGAGAATCTCTGTGAGCAAATGTTATTCATGTACATTAGTGGTTTCCAAGTCAGGCAATTAACTTACAAATATTTGCAGGCTCCTTCTTCATTTTTTTCACAACATAGTCAGGCACAGTATTAATATCCAGTACCGAGTCTAATAAAATTTCCATTGCCTTCTGGGGTTAATAATGAGCACAGCAGGGATAAAATCAGTATCACTGTATTAACTATCATTAAATAAGGTATCTAAGCATTAGCATCATAGCAAGTGAAAAGTTCAGCGTATATAAAAAATTTGTATTTGTCTATTTATGTCATTCAAATTCTAACTTTAACATTAAGCCTTGGATTTTGAAATTAGCAACGTGCAAACACATTGTGCATGGTCAATTAAGCTGAGCTGCATTATTTCACATAACTGCAGGAACTACGAAAACCAGAACTAAACTTCATTTCAGTCAGTTTCAAACAAGTATTTTAGATTTTTTTTTCATTAATGAAAATAATTGTCTGAATCAATTGATTTTAAGTATGAAATCCTCTGAAGAATTTGATCCTACAGCATATATCCATTTCATTAAAATACTTGGAGTCATCAAATCTGAGGCATGTATTATGTCTGGTCTAGCTCCTGGAAGTCTGTGGTAGAGGGCTCAAGGACTATTCCCCGCTGGCTAACCTAGGGCACTCGATTTAAGCGTTTGTGTGGACAAGCAGGTTCCATATAACCTGTCAATCCGGAAAAGAGAGGAAAACACAAATCGTATACGTCTGAACTCACCTCCGTACATAATAAAATGATGGCACAATCGCATTTGGAAAGCTGGAAGGAAAATGAAAATGCCTTAGAAGGACATTAGTAAACAGAAGGGGAGAGAAGAGACAAAGGATCCCAGCTCCGCACATGCTCAGGGCAGTAAACTCACCCGAGCACTCCCATAATCCCCTTTGAATTATGCCGGGAGAAAGGGAGAAGGGCACTGTTAATGCCGCTTGCCGTCTTCACCCACCGTGGACTCTGGATACAAATAAAAGCATGAGTCCATAGGTCGCACAGGGGAAACACAACACAAACCTAAATGATGCCCGTGCATGGGTTTTCCCTGCGCTCTTTCCTGTTAAAAGCTTGATGATGGGAGGAGAGGCACCATGTGAGCACTGATTAACTTCAAAATGCGCAAGTTTGCATGGTTCTGGTCTGAGAAATTTTATTTATAGATGACCCCTACTAGGGAAGACCCGCTACCTGCTCGTACTGCTGCAACAGACTGCATCCACTCTGGTTCTAAAAGTAAGCCTGCTGTTCTTAATGTGAACCACGCACCGACACAGTAATTAATATTAGTTGGCGTTTATTAGCAGTTCGGGCTAATAAGTCTATGGGCATAGAAAGCATGGCTTCTTAAGGCAGGCCTCTTTAGAAAAAAACAGGTAACACAGCAGAGAAATACAATGAGACTTTGCTTGCAGCTTCATAATATGAGTGTTTTACAGATTGGAAGTACAGGTGAAATACACAGAGCAATAAAATGAAACTTCCAAGGACTAAATCTAGACCATCCTGTATGCTAAACATATTCTAACATACACAATTAAAATGACATAGCTTCATAAGTATCGCAATTTATCTTCTCACACAAATGAGAACAAAATTAGTTTTAAATGCCTCAGAAGCAAATTTTTTGCTCCTTCAGACTCAAGCAGGGTTGAGGAGTTTTTGAACAAAGGCACGCGCAGTGAATACCTGCAAGTATCTGTAAGCACTTGCATTTCTCATTTCCATCTTTATTTTTCTCCTTCTTCCTCAAAGCAATTAAAATCTTCCTTTTGCTGGAAGGCCTGTGGGAAGTAGTCACAGGGGAGTTCTGACACACGATGAGGTCCTGAGGTGAACCAGCTTCCTCTGGGTCCTTGGTCAGCATCACCTCCATGGTACTACTGGCAGTGCCGTGCTTCTGGTAAACCTTTCTTGGTGTCACCCCAGCAAGCACTGGCGGCACGTGGAAATGCTGTTTCCATTGCCCAAAACACTGAATCCAGCTTTGTGTCTGTCCAAGGGCTGAGTCATTCCACTCATTTCCACCCTGACTGACCTAGCCCCGTTTCATCTGGAAGAATCAAGCTGTGCTTTATGTAAGTGTAGCTAAATTGGGGAGATGATAACTCTATTTCTGCATGTCCACTCAATTAATCTGTTCCTGGACTGTCAGTGATAATAATTCTCTAAGAATTACCGATTAAGTCATACACTTAAAATTATTTTCTAAAGCCTCCTATTGTCATCTGAGAACTCTGATGGTGACTCTTGCCATTACAGATCATTACCGCTCAGCATCATCACATCCAAAATATGGATTTTGGTTTTGCTTGTTCATTCACAGGCCTATAAATGTGGTGAAGGAATTACTACTTCATATTCTACTTCTTATTTGCTAGAACTTTCCTTACCTAATTTTCCCTCTGAGACTTTTGCAAACTTCTATTTCTTTACTCTTTCATGGTATTTTTCTGCAATTTTTCCTCATCCTCATTATTACTAATGAAACTATTCATTGTCTTTCCAGTTTGTAAAAACCTTAAATTCCCTCCCCCCTCAAACTGTTTAAGGGCTTTCACTTCTGGTTTGTATCAGATGGGCTAAAGCTCTAGTTTTCTGTTTTGCTAAACCCTAATTAAACTTCTGGCCCACATACAAATGATGCCTATTACCTCTGTGGCAGCTTTTTTTTTTTTTTCCTAATCTAGAAATACTCATTTTCCTACATATTTTGTACTAAAGGAAATTATCTTTAAAGATGAGAAACTTTGCTCTTCAAACACTTAATCAGTGAGTACCACGCAGAGATGTAATCTGCTTTCATACAGCCCTCCCAGCATCAATCCAAGATGAGGAGTTTTCTGCTGTCTACAAACCAGAAGACTATTTAAGACCATTTGGCCAAGATAGGACATAAATATTCAGATCAAAAAATAAATAAGTGAATTGATAAAATTGAAAAAAAACCCCAAAAACCAAAAAAACAAACCAAGGGGGAAATTAGTCCGGATGTAAAGCCAGCTACTTAAACTGTATTCTTGCTATATAGCCACCATAGCCCAACCCCTGCAGTTTCCAGATGTTTATTACAGGATATGCCTGGACAAATCTTCTTTCATAAAAGCTCTTTGACACAAAGACATTAAACTTTAAGTACCTTAGCACAATAGCGAACCTCTAAAAACGGATTTACTTTAACTTCTTATATACAAAAAACAGCTGGAAAGGGAACAGAATGGCAATGAAGTAAAACAATACTTACAGACAACCACTTAGTAAATCTCCACCTTCTTCTCCTTTAGGCACAAAAGAGAATTCCATCAGCACCATTTACACAACAGTCCTATTAAGCTTAACATTTTCTAAAAGATTAAGGGTCTGATCAAAAGAACACTGAAATCGCTGGAAATCTCGCTATTTTACTTGAACAACTTTGGATCGGGGCCATACTGACTCCATAAGAGTAACTGCTTATAAGAACTCAGATTAAATCTGGAAGAAAATAACTCTAGTTATAACCTCCATAAAAATACAATAAAAAGGAACACATGCTTGCTTTCTATTTACTTTACTTTCCATATATTTTAGAAAAGGACATTTCCAGCATTTTGCTCCACAGTATAATCAAATTAATTTGGTCTGAGGAAGTGAAATGAAGATAAAACAAGGCATAGAAGTTGTTTTCAATTCTGAAATTTGTCATTATTCACAGGGAAAATAACTACTATTTTATCCCTGAAACATGTTTCATGCTGAAACAAAAATTATTTGCCAAAAATTGGGGTGAGAGCGGGACGTACTTTTTCTTTCCAGAAAATGCTCTCTGTATTGCTGGTTCCAGAGTCCCAGTTCTGCATTTTGTCCATGTCCCAATTACCTACAGGCTCTTCATCATCATTGCACATGTTCATAAAATACAAGATCAGATTTCTGTAAATGAGCGTTTTACTCCCACTTATACACATGTGTGTGTGGTCATGTACCTATACTGTAGACCAAGGCCAAAAAATGAATATAACATCAAATAATAAAAACAAGGAACGTGATTCCAGAACATTTTAACTAAAATGCATGTTGGTTGGGTACTGGTCATTCCTACTTTCAGGCAAGGCTTCTATTGTTTTGCATTGAGTTCCAGAGAAAATACATTTTTATTGTCCCTGCAAGAGAAAAAAAGAAAAACAAAACCCAAAAAACCCCATGATCGAAGAATGGTTGTCAACTGGCTGAAAAACACACACAGATTTGTAGACAAACGAAGCCGTGGCTACAAGCAGGAACTCATCATACCCCAAGATTAAAAAAAAATAAACTGTGTCAAAAACTCCAGTGATTTAAGTGGGACTAGAACAGATGCCAAAGTCACAATGTTTTCATAGCCAAAAAGGTTAAACCATTTCGTAATTTTTTTTTTTACCACTCTCACAGATTGAAAGCTATTATTGCCTAATGACACACTTGGCAACCAAATGGTACAAAGGAAACCTCTATTCTAATTTCACAAGTATTTTAATAAATTTATGCTAGGCTTTTTAGATTGTTAAGATATGATTAGAATCCCCTGTACATGAATAGATAGATCACAGACATGTTATCTCATCACCCAGAAATAATAAACTGGTCAAGCTGCATCAGGTTCCAGATTATCAGACAGTCCCAGTCCTAGCAGATGAGACAAATCAAGCAATATGGAACATCTACTAACTTCTTCCACCCCAAGACAGACGACAGCTACGATCCAGCACACAGGGGACAAGCAGTACAACTGCCACTGCAAAATTACCTTCTCTCTGTATTCTGAAGACATTTGAATAAGCCAAATGTGTTTATACCAGGCTGCATTTTGGCATGGCCACAGCATTTTTGATGCAGCACTGGAAGCTCTAACACTGCATTTTTCATACTGCCAAACCACACCAAGTTACTACAAAAATCTCCCAAACTTCTGCTGTTAGGATGCCCAAAGCACACATTTCTGCTTCTATCTCATTTCAGTAGGCAGGCTTAAAGAGAAACCTTCTCAGATTAGGCTCGTGTGCCATAATGAAGTCCAATTCCTGTACGGAATCTTCTTTCTCATGGCCCTAATTCACTTTTCTCATAAGGGAGAAATATTATGCCCATTACACACATACAACGACTGAGGCATGGAAAAGGAAAGCAGTTCTTCCAAGTCACCACGACTAGCAAAGCAAGAGCACAATCCTGTCTTCTAATGTTGGTACTACATCAAACGACAGTTTCTGCCATTCCCTAAAAGCACATAAGCTCTGGAAACCATTTTATTACAGAAATCACCTCTAGAAATTTGCAGTATCACTTTATTACCCAGAAAGCTCATTTTGGCAGGAAAAAAAAAAAAATAGAGTTATATACATTTCTTTTCTTAGCCCCATTTTTTGTGATTTCTCAGATTAGGGTGCCAATCAAGTATTATTCTCCCTCTTCCCACAGAGACCACAACACAAGGTGGTTTTTTATTACTTGCTGAAAATTCTAAAAAGGGGCATTAAAATTTACAGTTTTATATATTACAGTTCTGTAGATAAAGGACTTCTGATGATGCTATAATTTTCTGCATTCTGGTCAAGGATTTTCAGTTAATATTCTTCAATACTGTCCTGTAAGCCTAGAGTTACATTGTTAAATCAATGTATGCAACTATTATTTGGATTTTCTATCTTGGCTTGCAATAAGAACTGCATTTGTGAAGCCATTTATCAGCGCTTTGGTCATGCCGTAAAGGCTATTTCTTCCTTCCTAATTGTGCTTTTGTTCCTTTCTGTACTGAGCAAAATACGGCAAAGGGTCAAATGTCTATATCCTTTATTTCCAGCAAACTGAATGTTATAACCTCATTTCCTGGACAACTCCAGATTCTTAGAAACTACAGAATGGTGGACTCGGGGGGACACAAGCGCTCCCCAGATCCCTGCTGCCTAGCATTACAGCAGCAAGGGAGAGCTGCAGACAACTTCCTAATACATTCTTCCAGGAGAAGCTTTTCCAGTTAAAGCCAGTAGTAGAGCACAACCAGTAATAGCAGTAAGTTCTTCCAAAATATTCCCACTCTGGTCTTGACACTGCCTTTTACAGGAAGCAATGATCCCCTTTCACCAAGTTTCCCCCAATTACAGGGAAATCTATGAGAATCACTGAAAGCCAGCAAACTCTCAAATGCTTTTCAGAGCTAAGAAAATCCAAGCCTTCCTACAACATTTCTGACATCTTCCCACTCTACCCTAAATCACATTTACATGGCTCATTCTTCTATTTAACACTTCCCACAACTTCAGTCCTTCCTGTCTTCACTTCCTTTTCCCTCCCTTTCCTGCAAATCTCTTTACTTTCGTGCTTAGCTCACACAGAGTTTTCACAGCGCCCATGTGATATTTTTCCCAACTGATCGCTTCTTTAAGTCAGCTCTCTCTGCCTTCTGGAGACAGACAGACACTCCCCTCGCGACTGCACAGCAGTGCAGATTACTGCACAACAGCACGCTGCATCGCTACTTTTACTTGTAATAAGCACAGCTCCTCTTTTTGCGAGGACATTACATGGCTTGTTTGCAATCCAGCTGCTGCCTCTCACGGCTACAGGATTTGCCGGACCATGCCTTCTTAAGCAGCAGCTGCTGCAGCTCGCAGCTTTCCGTGAGCGCAAAAGGCTGCTGTTGGGGAATGATGCTCTCTCTCCCCGCGGCAGCCGTGCCCTGCACCGGTCCTTGGCAGCCGGGAGGAGCAGCCACGGAGGCCATCCAGCTCTGTGCTGAGCAGGGTGACCCTGCCAGTCATGGGGGTAACATTTTGCTGTCTCGAGTGGCTGAGTCGATCAGCCTCCCCCGAGAGCTGAGAAGCGCATTGAATTAAAAGACTCTCGCTAGAGGGAGGATCGGGTGTGTACTGGCCATTGCTCCTGCCGAACTTGGTTGCAGCCACATTCCCTTCTCCCCCGACTTGCACGTCTTGCAGAACTATCATTTCTCTCCAAGCTCAGCATCAAGGTTCATGTAATTACATGTAAGCATATGCATATGATTTTATATGCTTATGTTACTTCAAAAAGATTTGCATAGTAAAGCCTGCAAAATGAGAAAACACCAGTATTAAAGGAAGCAGGTGTGATTCAGCAGCTTGTTGTGGGCATGTGAGGAGACAGTCACATGTGGCTGCAGACTTCTTCGGAGCATATTGTGCCAACCCTCCACTTCCTCTAAAGTCATAATCACCTCCGGAGCTCTTCTCACCATAACCAAGTGCTTCGCAAGTATTCATCCATTCATGAAAATACATTTGGCAACACTGTTACAGCCTTTCCTCAAAGCAGGGAACCGGGGCATGTGTTACACGTGCTAGCACACAATAGCGCAAGGTATTCAACATCCTTAGCTGCAGCATCTTTCCTTCCCTTCCTTCTGCACTGTACACTGGAACAGAAGCCAAAGTGCTGCAGGTATGAACCAGCTCTGGTTCAGCATCAGCAGCACTGCTCACGGTGTGCACTGATCAAACAACAAAAGCTTTCCTGGGAAAGATCTTGTCCCAGAATAAAAACTGGGTACCTTTTGAGTGCCTCATTCCAACACACAAACTGCAGGACCGACAGGCAGCGGAGAGGGATCTTTTAGTAACAGATCACCATGATTTACAGGCTCACTAGAAGCAACAACGTCAGGAACTTTGAAATCCAACATTTCTTAAGTCTGCTTATGCAACTTGCACACTTTGCTAATCATGTTTCCAAAGTTTTGCTGAGTGAGGTGTATTGTCCCTGTGCCCTGTAGCTGTGAGATCCTGCTGATCAGAGCAACCTTGCAGCTCCGTGAGGCAGCAGCAGCCAGGCTGGCTCAGCCTCTGGAGATCCCAGTGCTGCACGGACTTGGGAGACAATCCTCTGGTTTGATTTTTAATTGAAAAACTGCAATTGTAGCAACACCAGGCCCCGACTTGCATAATGAATAGAGTGTGGACCACTGAAATCTATAGCACAGACTACTCCTTCTTCACCTAATTAAGTAACAGCTCACAGTTAGGAGCTTTTCTATATGCATATGCAAAGCCTGCTAATAAAAGGCGAAAGGAAACTAAGTTCTGTTGTTAGGCTGCAGGAACTTAGGAAGCTGCCGAAAAGTCTGATAGGGTATTTAGCTTTGAGGTTATAGACTGATTGCTTTTTCTTCTAACTCGAAATGGTTTTTCAAAATTTTTCTCTCTTACCATTTGTTTTGCTGCTGTTATAATTTTATAGCCATTTCCCTATCCTGTAGTAATTGTGATCACCGTTTTCTGCTATTCTATGTTGTTCCATACAGATGCTTTTCCTTTTCCACTTTCTCCTGCTTCCTTACCACCATTGAGAGTAGCAAATGTATGGATAAATTTGCACATGCTTCAGATCTACATCCAGCTCTACAGAGGGGCCTGCAGAACCCTGGAAATAATGTTTCTGAGAAAAACTGTGTTCATCCTCCGCAACAATTGTGTGGGACATACGAACTTGCACAGTTTCTGTCATGCAGTCCAGCCGCTAAGCAGTTGTAAGAAGAGGTGTCTAGCACAGATTTTTCAAAGACCACCTTATAAATTTCTGAGAGTGTGGAAGTGTTTCAAGGAACAGCTTCTGTGGAAGAAGTTCCGAGGACTTATCCCTTTGGTGCATCTTCCTGAGAACCGCAACAAGTTCTCCTGAGACCTCCATCTGCTAAAGTCACTATTCCAAAATGTGGAGGTGGTAAGATCTTGAATTGAATATCGCAATTTTTTTAGCATAGACAAAAAAAAA
>VZTA01029334.1:115990-143020 GCA_013398855.1 Mohoua ochrocephala
GGGCGCGGGGGGCGGAGGCGGCGGCTCCGGCGAGCATCGCCCCAGCCGCTCCGGGGGGGATAACTCGCTTGACCTCACCCTCATCCTCATCATCGCCCTGGGCTCCGTCTCCTTCATCTTTCTGCTGGCCATGATCGTCCTGGCTGTGCGCTGCCAGAAGGAGAAGAAGCTCAATATCTACACCTGCCTGGCCAGCGACTGCTGCCTGGGCTGCTGCTGCTGCTGCCCCTGCTGCAGCCGGCAGGCGCGGGCCCGCAAGAAGAAGCTCAGCAAGTCGGACATCATGCTGGTGCAGAGCTCCAACGTGCCGAGCAACCCGGCGCAGGTGCCGGTGGAGGAGTCGGGCAGCTTCGGCTCCCACCACCACAACCAGAACTACTGCTACCAAGTCTGCCTCACCCCCGAGTCCGCCAAGACCGACCTGATGTTCCTCAAGCCCTGCAGCCCCTCTCGCAGCACCGACGCCGAGCACAACCCCTGTGGGGCCATCGTCACCGGCTACGCCGACCAGCAGCCCGACATCATCTCCAACGGCAGCATTTTGTCCAGCGAGGTAAGGACCGGCACCCCCCGGCATCCCACATCCCCCCTAGCCCCCGCACTGGGAGACTTCATCCACAAGTCATCCGCAAACATCCTTCCCGAAGCTCCCGCTCCTCCTCTCCCGGCGGGAAAGGCGTTTTGCATTCCCGATCCTCCTTCTTTCCCCTTTAATCTGTCCGCTCTCTCTCCCCCCTCTTTGCCCTCTCCTCTTCGGGAGGCTTTAGCGACAGGCGAGTGTCTCAGAGGGGATTGCGAGGTAGACACACACACAAACACCCCTCTGGCTCCCTCCCGCTCGGGCTTAGCAGCTATTGCAGCCAAGCGTGTCCCCCCGAGCGCGTCCGATCCCCTCCCCCCNACAGCATCGGGGCGCAGAGATCCCCCCGAGGCAGCGTTAGCCGTGAGTGGATCGCTTGTGGATTGAGAGATGGGAGGGGGGATTACGGCTCTTTGCAGAATCTCTGCACTTGACGAGACTGAAAGTGACGTGGGGTGTAATCACAGGATGTTCCGAAGCAACACTTTAAACCGGTGTCCTTTTCCTTCCTGAAATCTTTGCATGTGTAAGGAAGGCTTTGGGGGAAACCCCATTTGAGACTGTGACAATCACTGTAGTTAGCAGGAGCTTTAATTAATTTGTGAATTAGGGTTTAATAATTGACTTTTCTTTACTCTGTCTGCACAGGTCTTTATAACCCTAAAGTTTGCAAAGAAAAGCAGCAAGAAAGAGTTTCTGTAAAATTATGTGCTGAGACTTAAGGCGCCCTGCAATGTTGCTTATGTTGTGTTACCTGGTGTGTAGAGAATTTTTATCAAAGCATATACCATGCCATATTACTCCTCCGTTAATCATTTTCTACTGGGTTAGCTCATACATGTTCTCAGTACCTCTCTGCCTGTGCATTAGTGAGAACCTCACACTCTCTCTTGACATACTGAAACCTGAATATTGTCCAATCTGACAAAGGTAGTTTGAATGGTATGTTCTAAAGCATTAAGTTTTGCAGTGGAATTTCTAATACTGATTTTTAATACTGACTTTGCCTCAAAATGTCTATAAAACTCTTGGCTTCTGCTGCCTTTTGGATGACTTGAGGGTATCTCAATGTATTTTTTTTTCCTTATGGTACAATAACAGTACCATCTAAGTAGTCCACAACTCTAGAAATAGTTATGCTAATTTTTTGTGGGAGTCCTTGTGATGCTCAACAGTGTGCACTGTGAGAAAACGTCAGAATCTTGTCTCAAAAAACTCCAGAAAAAATCCCTCGTGCCTTCCCATCTGTGTGACTAAGAGCTGGTTTTCCCCCTTACATTCTAGAAACAGATTTTGCAGGCCTACTTGCAGCTAAGCATTACCATTTATAGTGAATATGGTGAGCTGCTCCCTCGTGTATTTTCTGCTACTGGTTACAGAAATATCAAGAGTTAAAATATTTCCCAATATTTTTTTTTTTTCCTAGACAAAACATCAGCGTGCTGAGCTCAGTTATCTAGTTGACAGACCCCGACGAGTAAACAGGTAGGAGCTCTGTAGCCTTGGTTTCCTCATGCATGCTTTAGCAAGTCTGAATGGAGTGCAGAAATGTGTTTACTGCCGATGTAACGGAGTAGTAAAGCAGTGGGAAGTCGAATGTATGTAGATGCACTAAATGAGTTTGAATTATGGCTTTTCTAAACTGGTTTCAAAACTGACTGAAGAGAGAACAAAATCTCGGTTTCTATTAGTCTAAAACGTGCTTCAAATACTTATGAATATGCTTCTCTAGGGTCTCCCAGAAAACACTGTCTCACTGAGTTGAAATTCAGCTTAAGTAAATGCTACCAAATTACTTTTACCGACTACATGAAACCCAGGCGGAGTAATAACCCTTGCTGTCCCTTCCAGCCAGGCTCCCAAGGTCTGAAAATTCCTCATTTTGTTGATGGTGGGCAGGGTGCCTCCGTGGAAGCCGTGCAGCAGGCAGGAGTGGGGGGGAGGAATGCAGCACCGTGTTTGGCCATGTGATGGCGGAAGAATGTTTTATGAGTTCCTCTTTCATGTTTATTCTAATGTAAAGATGTTTCTGTGTCTAGTTCTGCATTCCAGGAAGCAGACATAGTAAGCTCTAAGGACAGTGGTCATGGAGACAGTGAGCAAGGAGACAGTGATCATGATGCCACTAATCGAGGTCAATCCTCTGGTAAGTCTGATAAGAGAATGGAAATAGTGGATCTGTAAGTAGGGAAACTAGAAGGAATAGTTACTTATAGGAATATAATACAAGAGAGGCATAAATAAGATGAGCATATTTACTGTGTGGGAGGCTGGGTTTAAGTCAGCTTGCTGCTACAGTTACCTGGACAAGCAGGCAATTTTGAACCTCTTTTTGTCACGGGGCAGAGTTTATTTTATTCATTTGTTTGAGAGTGGGAATTGGTGTGTTATACTGCATCATTCACTGCAGCAAAACTTCCTGCACATTAAGACAAAGTTGTTGGTACATTTTATAGCACATTTTTTCCTATGGCAGATTTAGAGAATTTCAAAGCATGAAGCAATTTTGTTTAGTAGGCACTTCAGCTGGCATGGCAATGGGAAGTGAGGAGGGAGTTCCCAAGGGAAAGAATGGACCCAATGATTGACTGTGAGGGGTTTTTTTGAACCCAGACTGTAAGGGTTTTTTTGCCGTGGATCAGTGGAGACACATTGGGTGCTCTGAATGTGTAATACCTTAGCATTTTTGGAGGATTGTCTGTTAATTCAAATTGAGGCACCATATAGTGCAAAGGGGTCTCCATGTTAATAAGGTATTGTTAAATACATTTTCTTGACAGAGGAAAGAAAGGCTTTAAAAGACTATGAATCACTTGGAAAATACACACATTGCAGTGTTATGCCCATATGTAGGGCTTGCTGTCTTAGTTCTCATACTGTCAGTTTGCTTCTGAAAGGAACATTTGTTCAGAGCCTGTGCATTAGAATTCACGCTCACCCTCACACTGCATTTTAGCTACAAATGCTGTGCTTTCTTTCCTACCACAGCCTACCCAGGTCTGGTACATCTTTGTTCAATACAGTGTTGTCTCCCCCTTATTTCCCTTGTACTCTGTCACGTATAAAGATTTGCTACAAGTGTGTCATACAAAATACTGTCAGTTGTCCTTTTGTTTTTTTTCCCCGACCCCCACCTTAGAAGATACCAGGGTAGGGGACCCGGTGCTGTCACAGCAGTGCTGCCTCACCCGCCTGCTCTGTTAATGTCCCCTATTTTCTTGCTGCTGTAGTCACTGTGCCCTTAACGATGGGAAACCCAGGCACCAGGGGAAGAGGAGGCTGCCACAGGGCCTCTTTCTATTGCTGCAAGTCATTAATATGCAGACCTAATGAGACTTGAGAAGAGCCAAGAGTCTCTGGAGCTCCCTGCTTCTTGCAGGGCTTCATGCTAAGTGAACAGAGTGTCTATTTTGTGTCTGGGAACCTGACAACAAACCAGGTCTTGCCAGAAGTTTACATCTGAACACAGAGCCTCTTTCATTTTTGGCCTATATATGGCGTATGATTTATTATTGTTCGAAAAAGCCATGTATTTAGCCTCCCCCCAGCCTTTCTTTTGCACTGTTTCTGATGCAGCAATCAGTGCTACTGAGTTATAAAAAGCTCCCTCTCCTCCTGCCCTCCCTGCATTCCTGTTTTTTTTTCCCTCTTTTACGCATTTTACTGCAGCAGTCATCTCCATGAACATTTCAATCAGCTTAGTCCCTCAACATAATGAACCATAATATCCAAACAGGAGAGAAAAGAATAAACATCTGCAGAAGGGGCTGGATTTGACTGATGGTGGGAATATAATCATATAGTGGCACATCAACTGAAAGCTATTTTCTTTTAGACGCATTCTGTGCTGTTATTGTTGTGCCTCTGTTCTTTATTCTTTCCCTCCATTTTAAAAGTAGACTATGAATACTTGTCATATTTGGCATTGATCCTTAGTGGGGTAAATCTTCTTCATTTCTATTTTATCAAATAGTGGGAAAAAACTATTCTTTACTTTTAAATAATTTCAAATCATTTAAGAATCTGATGTGATTTGTGAACTTCTGTGTCTTCAATGGTGATGACACAGCAATGAAAGCTGACAATTAGGCTTGGTCTACTCAAAATTAATAGTTTGAAATGAAAGAACACTCAGAATTTCACAGATCCCACCAGATTCTTAAATGATTTGAAAATATTTAAGAATCTGATACGATTTGTGAACTTCTGTATCTTCAGTGGTGATCACATAGTAAGTAATGAAAGCTGACAATCAGGCTTGGTCTACTCGCAATTCGTAGTTTGAACTGAAAACTCAGAATACACCAATTTCATATATTGGTGCTGAGATTTGAGATTTCATTTGCATGCACCATTTTTTTAATACTAGTCCCAAATAAATATTTCAATATAAATCTCTGTAGAAACTGCTTTAATCTTCTACATACATATTACATATGTTTCCTGTAAGTTTTGGGCTGAATCATGCTGTCTTGATGCAAAGAATGTGCCCTTTTACCTCAGAGATGACAAGATATTTTGACATAAGAACTTCATTCTTGCTATTAGCTTTTGGTGGTGAATTTTATGAGGGAAAAAAAGGAGCATAAATCTTGTTTGATCTTGAATTGCTAGAGGAAATATAGAGGGAATATCTTCTCAGTTCTTTTGGTCATTCTGATGCTCTATAATCAATTATTTCTAAAATACCGAAGGAAAACACACTGATTGGTAACGTGGCAGCAGTTTGGGCTGGTTTTTTTCCAAGATGTTACCTGATACTATGCAGCATCATATTTGTTTTCAAAAGCATCTAAAAATATTTAGTAGATAATTCACATTGACAGACAAAATTCATTCCCCATCAGTTTTAGTCAGCAGCAGGTTCTGCTGGCAAAACATCGTTTTACTGTTCTGTACATGACTTCTGTCACCAGTGAACAATCCTGTGGCACACAAGTAGCTCTTCTGTAGTAGTCAATTACTATCCCAACTGGGTGTCGAGGTCAGTTATTAACTGGGAAGGAAAATATGTAGGATGAAGATCTATCACACTGCCGTAGCTTTATTTTGCACAATTATTTAGTGAAAATTCTGAACTATGCTGTTCTACATATCATGAATTTTTTTTCTTGGGTTTTGAAATTAGATCGTAGTTCACCTTTTCACAAAATATATTTTCTGAAAAGTGATTTCATCATGTTTTAAATGTGCTGAAATGTATGTAAAGGATTCATATTTTTCCCGATAAAATACCACATGAATGCCTCATAATTATCCACATTCTTACCTAACCTTAACACTGACGAAGTGCTAAAGTACTGTCATCTGCTTTTGGCAGGGAATGGCAAGTAGAGAGATGCTCAAGATCCTAATTTATGTGGATTGAATAGTTATTTCATTGGCAGGTATAGTAGTCTGAGCTTTTTGAAAAAATGACTTTACAAAGGTGAAGAAGTGCAGGAGGTTTTTGGCAAACAGAGGAAGGGTTTCTCAAGCCCCGTGTTCTAATGACCTGTTCTCCTCTTTGAAAATTGTTGAGAGAAAAGCTGCTGCTTGCTGTGGAACAGACGCAACTCACACCGCGCTTCTACCTCTTATTAACACACTGCATTTCAGCCGTGTTCTGTAGGAGTAATTCTCAAGCACGAGGTTAGTTTATTTCCCATGGTTGATTAAATTCTTGGCCTCCCTTGTGAAACTGCCAACTTGGGTGCCAATTAATACTCTGCATGTGTGTACATTTAAATTGTATGATTAGACACCTGTCCTGTAAGATTTGGACTCGTGCCACCAACTTATTTCATATGGTTGCTCACTAGCTACTTGGCTTTCCCAAGCAGAGTCCTTCACAGTATTACCCTTTTCTCATGGAATTGGCACGGTGTCTCAGAGGCACTTCAGGAAGGAATGCCCAAGATGTGAAGCCAAGTAGATGCACTGCTGTGTACATCCTATAAAATGCATCAGCTTTTTTGATCTGTTTTTGGACAGTTTACATTGGAGACTGGCTGCAACCTGAAATTAGGTTTCTGCTAGCGGACTTTATGAAGGGAGCTGATAAGGGTCAAATACAAAGGCACAGGGTGAAACATTGGCTCACACCTTTTCAGTACAGGTTAGGTGAACGCCAAGAGGGTTCATTATTGCAGAAGAGCTGCAATATTTCAGTGTCCATAAGGAGAAGAATAAGAGAAGTCAGAAGAAGAATTTTAGTGATAAAGGGACAGAGAAAACCAGTATTTCTTCTGAGCCTATGCAGACTGACAGCTAAATCCTGTTTTGAAGATCACTTGGGCAAGAAGTCTATCTCAGATAAAGTGAGAGTGAACATGAAAATGGCTTAGAAAAGTGCTTTGACTCAAGCTAAGGGCTATTTCTCTCTCTTTTTTTTTTTTCTTTTCTCTTCTTCCTTGGCCTGCATGATTAATACTATTCACATCTCAGTGGTCCAGATAGGGCTTTGAAGCTGAGATTTGGAAGAGCTGAGTATTGAAGATATTTGAGTCTTTATTCATGTTCTGATGCACATGAAGTCAGTTTTATCCAAGGCAGCACACCAATTATTTAGCAAGAAAGTGTGATAATAACTCTGTTTCATAAAGTCCAATTCTTCAGTAGATAACTACAAAGTAGCTTAACGTCATTATCCTTATTTACCGATACAAAACATGAATCGTAGGGAAATGAGTAACTTGCTCCTTGACAGTCTAACCAAATGGATAGTGGTTCTGGGATGGGAGCTTTGAAAAGGGGGCCTGGTTCCCTACATCACACCTATCTCGCATCTAACTAGCACAGAAGAAACAGAAATGTCATTTAGTTCCAAGTAAAAGGCAAGGCTCCGAAAAAAATTGCACATGTTGGGGGAAAAACCCCTCCTGATAATGGTATTGCAAAAAATACTTTGTTAGCATTACATTTGTATTTTTATTTTTTATTACATCTTTTACTCAGTAATACATATGAAAATGTTCACTGGTTGCTCTAAAGGCTTGGTGTATGGTTCTTCTCCCTTAATTAATTTGAGAAAGGACACGTTATTTGAAAAAGGGTTTAGGCCTAATTTTTTGCTTTGACCAAAACTGTCTTTCAAACCAATTAAAACTCACAGAGAAATTTTGCTTTTCTCCTTTTGAAATATGAAAAGGAAGCAAGTTGGGAATATGCTTCCAAAATGCAGTGCTGCCAAGTATCTGATTCAAAGCACCTGATTTCAGGTAATTCAGACATCAAACTTAATTAACTCCTTTCCTGGTTTTTGGCAGCTTTTGAGGGAGGGGCAGGGGTTTGTTTTCCTTCAAAATCTGCAAGTCAAGGTTGTGAGAGAGTTCATATTGCTCACTGGCCCACCTGGTAATAAGACTTGAACAAACAGGAGTGAACTAGTGGCCTTTGCCATGAGCTGTTACATGTATGCTGCATTTGGAATAGTGCGGTGCTTATCACTGTCAGAGCTTCAATGCACCAAACTATCTGTTTGTATCCACAAAGGGCATTTGAAATTCGTAATTCAGAGTCACCTTTAAAATCTCAGTTTATCTGTATGCAAGGTCTAACAGCATAACTAAGTGAAAAATACAAAGCATTTTTCTTTAATGTGGACTTGTAATTATGATGGATGGTTTAGTTCAGAAGGATCGTATATATATATATAACCAGATTTATGAGGGAGATGAGATGGAAGTGTTATACTGCTGAACGTTTCGTTGTAAATCAAGAACATGATTCTTGGAGTATGAAGGAGTTCTGTGCTGAGTACCTTATTTCTTTGCCATGATATGTCCTTCCTTCTTGGAAAACAGCAAATAGCCTTTACTCACCCCCAGCCCCGTGTTAAGTGTTTTTCAATTAGAACCAGAAGATTCTATGCTATGACCCACAGGAAAAAGGTGGGGGAAGAATGCCAGCATTCATACCACAGGCAGTGTAAATTGCATGGCTGCCCAGGGATTTTGAAAATAGGCTGCTAATTTGAATTTCTTTTCTGTCAAAATACTAAACCCAAGGGCTTGGTTCCGCACCTGTTAAACTCTTAGGGACTGTTGTGACTGATTCAAGCTGGAACAGTTCCTAACCCTTGCCTCTCTGAACATTTTGTTCCCATTCCAAACAAGCATTTACATTTAGCTATGTGTTCCAGCAGTGTATATTTAAATTCCGATGTATATAATTTTTTTTTTTATTTTTACAAGTTCTCATCTCGAAGATGGGAAAAAGTTTGCAGTACAAGCTTACATTTATATCCCCTACATTCATTACTTTGTTTATTCAAAATCCTGATTTATAGTGGCTATAACATCTCTTTTGTAATAAGCTGTTATATAATACTATTCAGTGCACTGCAGTAGACAAGCAGTATTCAAAAAGGAACAAAAAAAAAATATTTGGATAGAGACATTTTGCAGTTTAGCAGCTGATGTGAGAACAAAATAGTAAAATGGAGGGTAATTTTCCAGGTGAAATAAAGATCCATGAAGGGGAGAAAAGGGTATATATTTGAATATATATACTTAAAACAACATTTTTCTTATCTCTCCCTCCCCAGAGACTAAAGAATATAATTTAATATTTACCCTGAAGTTTTTCTTTCTCCTGCTGTCTTTCAGGAGAGGTTGAATGAATATGGTCGCTGATACACTATCAGCAAAGTGGAACTGTAATCATTTTCCTATTAAATGTAGGGCTATTTGTTTTTTACATGTAGCTTTGCCAAGAAGTCTGCAAATTGAAATAACCATTTCGTGTTTATTGTCCCTTAAATCTTTGGAAAGGCAAAAAGTTAGATTCATAAAATGTGTCTTTTCCTGCATAAGAGATATTTTTCTTCAGACGTTTCGATACATAAGATACACACACACACACGGTTTTATAGACATTGTTAGATACTAATTTCTTTTTGGGAAGCCTGCATCTAAATATTTCTTTTCAGTCCTTGATAGCTACTACCACTACAGAATTTACATTTGTACTATTTCTCTCCTTGCCTGATGATCTCCATCTGATTCCTTAAGCATATCTGCAGCTCACATTTGCATTCTTCAACAGTTCACTGATCAGAAATTTATTTTCTGACTTCTGCATGCCAATTACCAAGACAAGCTTCTAATCGAAACTGGACCTGGCATTGTATATTGCTTAATTTAAAATTAAAAAGTCATTATAAGGTGAGATTAATCTGAGATAAAAAGCTTTTATTTTTCATTTCCTCATGGGTTCTTTTCTGTCTAAATGATTGCCTTTCTTACTCAGGAACTTGTTGATAGCGCATAACCATTGTTCCTTTCTGAAGAGATTGTTTTTTGTAGTGTGAAATATTACATAAACATTATTAATATAATTCAAATTATAGTTCAAAACTGTGGTAGAATTCTTAATAATAAGCCTCACATTGGAGATCAAGCTAATCCAGTTCTTTACAATGTTGCCTGGTATATGAGCTACATTACGTGACTCTTATTACAGAATCACAGAATTAACTGGGTCGGAAAGGACCTTTGAATTCACTGAGTCCCACCTGTGCCCTAACACCACCTTGTCAACCAGAGCATGGCAGTGAGTGCCACGCCCAGTCTTTTCTTAAACACCTCCAGGGATGGTGACTCCACCACCCTGGGCAGCCCATTCCGATGCCCAATCACCCCCTCTGTGAAGAAATTCCTCCTACTGTCTGACCCAAACCTCCTCTGGCACAGCTTAAGACTGTGTCCTCTTGTCTTATATTACAGCTGTTGAAATTTTTTTCTTATTTCTGTTACAAGTAGTGTCATTTTTTTTGTAATTCTAAAGAAATGCTTGTAAATGCAATGTTTAGAACAGATTTAGTTCAGTTTTGACATGCACCTAAGACACCCCGTTCTCTTTATATAAATACAAGAAAAGGAGGGTTTTTTTTACTGTTCTACTTTTCTGTATGATGTTGAAGACTGTATTGGTTTAACCCAAACAGCAGCTAAGCCCCACACAGTTGCTTGCTCACTCCCCTAGGCCCAGTGGGATGGGAAGGAGAATCAGAAAAAAGTAAAACTTGTGGGCTGAGATAAGAATAGTTTAATAATTGAAATAAACATAATAAGAAGAAGAAGAAGAAAGAGAGAGGAATGAAAGTGAAGACAGAGAAGTGATGCACATTACACTTTCTCACCACCCACTGATCGATGCCCAGCCCTGAGCAGTGATTGGCCCCTCCCTGCCAGCTCTTCCAGTTTATATGGTGGGCATGATGCTCTGTGGTATGAAATAGCCCTTGGGCCAGCTCCCATCAGCTGTCCTGGCCTGCTCCCTCCCAGCTTCTTGTGCATTTCCTCACTGGCAGAGCCTGGGATGCTGAAATGTCCCTCATTTAGTGTAAGCACTGCCGAGCATCTACTACAACATTAACGTATTACTGACGTTATATTCAGTCCAAAACACAGCGCTGTACCAGCTACTGGGAAGAAAATGAGCTCTATCCCACCCAAAAGCAGGACAAACCAACTTGGAGATGCTGGTATTTATTTTACTCTATCCCTGTGATTTCGTACACCATTCCTCTCATAACAAGTATAATCCAACGATTTAGTGACTCATAGCCAGGAAATATTCCTTTGGAAGGCTGATCTGAAAGTAGTCAAAAGCAGCATAGCTTGTCATTCGAGATCTTAATAGCATTAAAGGATTTGTAAGCAAACAGTTTCATGTTGGCACGGACAATTGTTTGCTTGTGTAGGGGGAGCGTTGACAATTTTTTCGATAGTATCCGCAGCCACAGCACACTGGACTATGGGTGCCTTTGTACTGCTAATTGCAGGACTTTATTATAGGGTTCTGTCCCATTTCTTGGATGACTTGATGATAGTAAGGACTGCTGCAGTAGCAATGAAAACTGTCTCTGAAAGAGTGATGTAACAATTGATTAAATAAGCTCTCCTGATCACTTGAAAGCTCAATTCCTGCTTTGTAACATCTGCTTTTAATATCAATGGGCTCCATCTGTATACCAATGTAGGCACAGATAGTTCCTTTGTAGGACTCATTAATTTTCATAAATGAAATCTGTGATTCCTCAATCCGTACTTTTAATTTCTTTGGTCAGAGACACATTTATGTGGAAACAATTCCTTCATGTTCTTAAGCAAGAATTTTCAACCGGTGAACCACAGACATCCATCTACAAGTAGAATCGAACCTTGTATGAATGGGTTCTAAACAGTGAGATCTGCAAGGGATTTTGTGAGACAGAACCACCGATACACTTCTTCTTGTGGTGTTTTTGTGTGTGTGTGACGTTCTGGCATTTAGTTATGCTTGTTAAAGGGTGTCTTTGACTTCTGAAGACTGGACAGCCGGATTTTTTGTTGTGTTGTTGTTGAGGAGATGAAACTAGTGGAAGAAGTCCTTACAGCGTTTCTCTTTCCACTTCTCTTTCCTTGGCATAATCTTTCTTATCTGTCAGCAGCTGTTCATGATGCTGAAGCTTATATCTGTAGTTTCTTTTTCTTTCATGCTTGCAGGCATGGATCTCTTCTCCAATTGCACAGAGGAATGTAAAGCACTGGGCCACTCAGATCGGTGCTGGATGCCTTCCTTTGTTCCATCCGATGGACGCCAAGCTGCAGATTACCGCAGCAATCTGCACGTACCTGGCATGGACTCCGTTCCAGACACTGAAGTGTTTGAAACACCAGAAGCCCAGCCCGGGGCAGAAAGGTCCTTCTCCACCTTCGGCAAAGAGAAGGCCCTTCACAACAGTCTGGAAAGGAAGGAGTTCGATGGACTGCTGTCTAATACACGAGCGCCTTACAAACCACCATATTTGAGTAAGTACTATTCGAAAAGCCGTATGAAAGCGTTCCCTTTGCGGGAATAAAAATTAGCTCTTTCTGCCTTTCATGCTAGGAATAATACAGGCACAATTTTAGGAACAGGGGGGAAAAATGGCTTCTCTTGGATTCAGGCACCAGTGAAGAAGGCATTGTTCAGTGCTTTTTTAAAAAAGACAAAATCTTGATTGTTTTTAGCGTGACATCATTGTCAACAACAAAAGTGTCAGCTAATATTAGTGGGGGAGTTGCTCAACTTTGTTTTCTGATGCTGGCTTATTTTCAAAATTTTCTTGGATAGATGGTTTAAACAATGATGTTGCCAGGCTAATGTTTTCTAAAACTAGAGTTGAATTGAGAGAATAGTCCTAGGAGCTTCTTTTTATAATTGAAAGTATCTTGTGAACGAAGAATATGTATATTATATTGAAGTAGCTATTTACATAGTTTGGAAGGAAGAAGAGAAAACCTTTTGCCTGCAGTCTGATCATCTTTCAGCCTACACAGTACTGACTCTTGTCAGTGCTCCTCTGTGCCTTCTGTCTCATTCCAAAATCTTGCCTCCTTCTTTAGTCACCTTTTGACTATGGTTATGTGGCATGAAAGAGTGTGATAGATCTCAAAAAGACCTTCATAATTCCTTTTGGAGTCTGAGCCAGCTGTAGAACCCTTGAGTAGCACTTTGATCTAATATGTCTTTTCATTCTATTTAGCTGTGTTCTGTATTTTGTTAGAGACTGTAATTTCCTTGACTTCAAGAATTTATGATGTTTATCTCATCCAAATAAGCCAAAGACATTAACACTGCAATATCAACCCTTTTTAAAGCAACAGAGGTCTTTTAGGCCAGCAGATTGAGGGTAAAAGAAAAAAGAATCTCTCTGAATGGTATTAATTTATTTATTTTCCTAAAGCATTTAGTTGTTTTGAGGGGTGGTGGGCTGGCAGTCCTGATATGTGAAGATCTTTGCTACAGATCATTCTCAGCACAGACAGCTCAGTTCTCCCTTCTTAGGTGTGGCTGTCCTGGTATTTTCATTCATTCAGGAGAGGTCTTTTTACCACTTCACTCTTTAGATTCACTTTATTCACAACTTTAAATTTGACCACCAGTTCTGATAGGTGAAAGCCATTCCTACAAAACCTGTCCTGAGAAAATTAGCTTATTTTGTGTGGGCTAAAATGTCATGAGTCAATCATCCAGTCATATTCTAAAGACCAGTGTGAAATTTCAGTACAGCCTAACAACTTTCAGTCTTTCCTGAACTAATCTTCCATCGTTTATTTCTACGAAACATTCTTTAGCACTAAGCCATGATCTAGCAGTACTGATTTCATCACTGTCACCTCAGTTAAAAAATTAATTTAACAAGTTTGGTAGCATAGTTAGATGGTGTAATCACAACGGAGTTGTGGTGCAGTATGGATGTTGCAATGATGTTTGTTATCTGCTACAGATACAGAACACCACAATGGTAGTTCTGTTCTGGTTTGTTCTAGACCTGGGAGTTTAATTTCAAATAGCCATGACATACTTATTTTAGTGATAGTTTAGGGATTTTAATTTTTGTTACACTAATATAAGCAGTTTTGTTGAACAATGTCTTTACATAGAGACATTGATCTACATTTTACACTTTCCTGGTACAAGGGCATAAACAATTGGAAGTAAAATATCAGAAGTAACTAATACAAATGAGTGTTATTGCATAATCCACACTTGAGAATCCAGATTTAGTTTTGCTTTTTATCCTTGAACCTCAAAGCTAAAATGTCTACAAAACAGGAGTAATGCTCCTCTGGTTTATTTTCCCTTATTTGGTATTTTCTTTTTGGTAGTTTAGATTATAATTGTATAGCAAAGAACAGGAACAACAAAAAGAAAATGAGTGCTAGAAATGAGTAAATAATTTATTATTAATAATGTATTAAATGAATAAGCAAGAAAAATATATGAGCAACTTGATTTAGGAAGGAACCTTAGTTGATTCACTGGGTAATTGCAATTAAAAATAAAATTAAATTCAACTTCTTAACACAGATGACCATGTCAAAATCAGTTTGACAGTAGAATGGTTTTTTAAAAGTAGTAATTAAAATGTATGAAACAGAACCCTTGTATTAAGCAAAAACACTGTATAAAAAGTTGTAGCATGCATGAAAATGGCCACATGAAAAATGAGTAGCAAAGAATAAAAAGTGTATTGCAGAATGCAAAAACTATTTGAATTTAATAGGTGTCTTAAAAAAAAAAAAAGAAAGATCCTAAACCAAATGATCAGAAAAGAGCATAAATTCTAGCAGGTGAGTTTTAGGGTAGTAATTAGTGAACATAAGAGGGATGCCTTAGAGCAAATAGCCGAAGGCATGCAAACAATATAGACAACTTTTAAGACGTCAGGTGTAGCAAGCTAGGAGAGAATTGGTGAGTCTCTTGAGCTGCAGTTAGTGAGGACGAGGATGTGGCAGGGATTCTAAACTGTTTCTCCGCATTTGTATTTACCCGAGGAGGGGCAGAGAAAGACAGGCGTATCTAGGAAGGCACCCATCCCAGGTGACCATTTTAAATAATTGTGTGAGAAATGGAAGAGGAAGCTGTTGAAAAATTGGCTAAAACAGATAGAAAGAAGTCAGTGGATTATGTATTTCTTTAATTTTCAGCTTTTAACGAGAGCTGGTAACCAAAGAATGTCAGAAGTCGTGTTTATCACTTAAAAACGTACTAGAAAACCTTGTAAATTAGAGACCAGTGAGAAGCCTCAGCATAGGACGTACATTTGTAATTTAGGGGTTTTAGGAACAAGGTAGCTGGCATCTGACCAGGAAAGTAATACAGAAAGCATGTCAATCTATTAGAATTTTGATAGAGTGAGTGAGAATTAATCAATAGAGGGCATTTGAACTGTCAAAAAACCCCTTTAGCACAGCTTCTGTGTAGTACAAGAAGCTCCTAAAGTAATCAAGTGTTGTCATAGGGCAAAGCATTACCAGACTCTGTGCCTAAGAGGAAAAAATCATAAGGATAAATGGAACATTTCAGCAGAAGCAGAGTTTCCCAAGCATTTATGCAGAAATCCATAGTTTAAAAAAAATTAATTCTCTAGAAACAGCGGTCAGAAAAAGGGAGCAGCGTTTGCAGACGACATGAAGGGGTTTGGGTCCACTGGGTCTCGAGTAGCATCTACCCCTGATGTGCAGTGAAGCGTGGGCAAACCTCGTCTGCTTCCGAGGTACCTGGCTCTGGAATGCAGGGCTGCAGAGCCATGTCAGCACGCTGGGGTAGCTGAGGAACTCACTCCCTGGAGCTGTGCCCTTAGCCAATGGCTCCAAAGGTTAACTGGTAGCTCTACGTGGAGCTTTCATGGTGCCATAGGAGTGTGCCTGCTCTGAGATTCCTGCACTGCGTTCCAATGGGTACCTTCAGTGCAGAACCTTAGAAAAGATAAATGAAGAAGGTAATATATATTATCATGAGAAACTGGAATTCATCCTGAGAAAAAAAGACCGTGGAGTATTTCCCTGAGAAGTTTCCCACAATGTACAAAGCCAGCAAGAAGGAAATAAAATACCAGGTTGTAAAAAGGAATTGAATTGAAAATACACTGAAAAAGTGCTACAAAACCCCTACACAGATCATGTCACTATGTTCCTCTAGACAGTCTATTCATTCCATAGAAACACATGGCATAATGGCAACAATACTGAAAATAACTCCATGCAAAGTCATATCAAAAGCTTAGTACTAATTAATGTAGACAAGCTGTGATAGGGATGTGAAGTGAGGGAGGCTGCATGAGAACCGAGAAGGTAAACTGCATGCTTTTGTTTGCTGGGCTCAGTAGCAAGGGAGCAGCAAGGCAGCAAAACAACTGAAGGGCAACAGGGTCACGAACTGATCAGATCACGCACATTTGATAAAATGATACCGATTTGACACAAATTGCAGTAACCTGTTGAATTTGTGCAGCATGATTGAAACTGAAGGCTTAATGTAGTGGGCATTTGGGTATTTGGTTCTTTGTGATTGATGGTTTAGATCATTGCTTGGATAAGTGACAACAGCAGCTATATTACAAATTGTAATGTAGAAAAATACACAAATCCTCATACCTGACAGAGTTTCTTTTTGTTCCATCATCAAATTTTCACCTTGCTGGTCTAAGCCATTGGACTTACTCCTGCACCAATTTCCACATAAACTTACATATTCTATGTATTATTCTGAGCAAAATATACTGTAAGTAGATTTCTATATACTTAAATAATATACTTTAAAGAGTGTATTTTTTTTATGTAAGTTTTATGTAATCAATATGAGTACAAGTTATAAAACTGTGATGGGATCAGTAAACTGTAGGATTTTTGAAAATAAGTTTCTATTCATAGAAACTCACCTAACTCACATATTCTTCTTACTGTGTAACTAACACTTACTACTTCGTATTCATCCACCTGGTTTGAACACTGCCTTTCTGCAGACAGTTAAGAAATTTTCATAATGACTTGAATGTTCATAAAACATGAAAGAGATTCTGAACTTGACTGGAGAAAATAAAATAAGTGAAATAATGCTGGTGAGGAAAATAAAATGTAGCTTTTAAAGAATTCCTATGTTTTCAATTCTACCAATTTCTAGCTAATTTTTCATTCACTGGTGGTTATATTAGCCATTATTTTTATAAATAATATTACTATAGTTACCAAAACCCCTAATCCAAGATTCAAACTCTGTTGGACCATATTCTGTAGCCTATATAACAGAGACTGTCGTCACAATGAGTCCCTGATCAGTGTGACTCTGCTCTATTTCTAATACTTTGAACCAGGTCTCGAGATGGTAGCAGTGGAAATAGCACCATTAAATCTACCTCAGGGATATTTTGGTCTGTAATTGATAAGAAATAGCTTTCATTTTCTTAAATATAATTTTGGTTCATTCTAGATGGGCAATAATTTTATAATGCTTTAGAGCTTTCCTGAAGTTTCATACTGACATTAGTGATAGAATAATTTTTCTTCCTATTAAAAGGTTAGGATTTTTTCAATATACAAAACTAGTCAAAAATTGCCATAAAACCTCAACTTTTTATGTAGAAATGCTTATTTTGCTCTAAAAAAATAACTTTGGCAGTGCTTAATCTACTTTGAAAGCAGGTTAAAATAAACCACATAAGGGCACAATTTCCTGCATGAAATAACAGTGTTTATACAAGGAGACATTCTGGAATAATAATTGTGTTCTAAAGTAGCCCCCTAGTTAGCTCTGCAACATTTTCTACGTACGCTCAAGCATTTTCATCCTCACTGATGAAATGGTATCATTATCATGGCAATTACTGCCAACACCATCAACATATTTTGTGTATGAATTAGGATTTTATCATGTTGGGTAGGACATAGAGGATAAAAAAGCTGGTCTCTTACCCAAAGAGCTGATGTCTAAGCAAGGTGAATTGGAAAGGGGGAAAAAAATCCTTTTCTCTGGACATTTTGATTTGTGTGGCATGGTTCCTAAACATCAGCACTCCCTTTGATAGATGCACAGAGTTCTGGACTTGCAGAGTCAGAGGGTTTGGATGAGACTTGTTAGTGTCATCCAAAGAAATTAAATGTAACTTTGGCCTCATCCCATGCCTGTGCTTCTTTGGCTGGATCACCACTGGCTCGCTCTGAGCAGAGGTACCACGAAGGTCTGAACGCGATTTGGTCCGAGCACAAGTCCCTGTGTTTCTGTGAAAGGACACGTGGAATCTGATGGTTTCGTTCTACAAAGTATTTGTCACCTATTCAACTCGATCTATCCAAGTCAAAAGTTGGTTTACAAATGAAATTAAAAAGTTTTAAAAAGTCTTTTCACAGTTGAAGGTTTAAGAATTGGACCATTAATTTATTTAAAATAATCTACCACAGAGCTAACACAAAGCAAAATTTAACTTACAGTCATTATCCGTCTCCCCGAATTTGATTAGAATAAATGACCTAGAGGAGGAAAATGCTTTTGTATTTATACCAGGACAAGAAGTGCCTCACAGTCCTTTGATTATTTTTCAAAGGAATAAAAAAAGTGCATGTAAATATTTATTGTGTATTTTGATCTAGTTAGGATCATAAAGGCCCAATTCTGTATGCCAGGATTTGTAACACAACATTTTCTGCTGATGTTTAACATAAATATTTGAAAAGATGTTTTAAACAAGAAGTCTTTACTGTCTTGAAACAACTTTTAAAAAAAAGAGAAAGAAATTACACTTTAGTACAGTCAATATGATGGAAGAAGAATTTTCTTTAGTTTTTTATTTGTTTAGTTACATCTTATTTCTGGAAATTATTTGGGTAGTTTTATCACAGCTGTGGTGGACATAATAGTATTCCATTTACATAAACATCAATAACAGCTATTTTGAATGGGACACCTGATTAATTTTTTAAAATGAGGCCTGTCTGCATTTTTGCTTTTAAAATTAGCCTACACGATTTCTAATACAAATCAGGTATACATTTGTGAGCTGTCTGATCCCTTCGTTAATAGTTTTTTAATTCAATTTGTGATTTTTCACAGAGACTTGAAGTACAAAGGCACAGAAGTAAAACCAAAGAAATTAGCACCGGTAAATTGCGTGTACATATTACAGTTCTCGGTCTAAGAAGAAAACATTGTAATGCTGGATTTAAAACAGTTATACTGAAACAAAATTTTTATTGGTATGAATAAACAAGTTATATGTGCACAGTCAAAGAGTTGTTCCTTTGTGAATAGTGCAGTTTTGTGCTCAAAAAGAACATTTAAACTATGTGGATATCCTGCCACAGTGAAACTCCTGGCTTATATTCAGGGATTGATCCCTGGGACAGGATACAGCTCTGATTTCTGCACAGATGAGATTTACTTTGCACGTGCAAAATTTCTCAGCAGAAATGGAGGATGAGTTGAAAGGCCATCATCCGATAATGCTAAGAAATCTAATGGGAAACCTTTTCTTTTCTAAAAAGTCTAGTAGAACAGTCCCTTTTTTACTGTATTTGAAATGCTGAGATTTATTTACTTATGCCTCGTTTGCCACTTCAGATACATCATCTCTGTTAGGTAAATAAATCTTACAAAAAACCTCCTACACCTGAAATAAAATTTAAATGTGTGTGCTAATTAAAATATAATTGAGGGAGAGCAAGACTGTGATGTATTTTTACTCATAATAGTAGGTTCTTTATGATCTTGAGTAAGCCACTTCTGATGATTCAACTGTTCAGTGTTTATTGCATAACTTCTGAAAGGTATTTTTATCTTACATTCACGACTGGTTTGCATTCTTCCTGGGAATGTATTCCTCGTGCAGCTCCTGCTCAAGAGGAAGAACACTTACAGGGCATTACTGCAGCCATAGAAAAGAAATGCATGGTTCAGAAAGCCACATTATAAAGGAATTTATAAATCTGCAAAGATAACTTGGCTTTAGCCCCACAAAACCTATACATTACATTATTTTAATCAATTTTAATGGAAGTAGTGAATATAAGACAGTGAAATAAGCATTCTTCTTTTAATATTAAAGCACAGGTGATAGCTCTTAAATACTGTTTGCTTTAATCTGTTTGTGTAACTGTGGTCTTGGACAGAATTAACAGTACCCAGCACTGTACAAAATACTGCTTAAAAATTGTGCCCGTCTTTAGGTTTACATAATGTCTTATATCTTAGATGACTCTAGAGCTCTTCCCAGCTACAGTGCAGGAAAATAATTGAAAAAGTTTTAAAAAATTAGTAAGTTTTATTTGAAAGAAAATTATACTTTAAGTTAGTCTTAAAAATATATAATTTCAACTACTTCTTTTCCTGTAATAGCTGTAAAAGTCTGTATTTGCCAGTTCTGACTGGAATGCATAGGAGTCTTGTGTATCTTAGCCAGCTCAGGCTGGTGCTATATTTATTCATTTAGGTCAATTTTGAGAGTGCTTGTGTGTGCTGTTCATATACCATCTGTGGAGATTTTTCTTTTTAAATTATGAGATACCATTTTCTGTGTTCCTACCAGTGGAGTATGAAGAACACTGAAAAACCCAGCAGAAAGATCGCTTGAAACTTTAGAGTAATTTTTAAGATTACTGTGCTACACTGGGTTAAAATTCCAAAATGCCTCTTGTCCTATAAATTTAAATCCTATGACAAAAGTAATTTAGCCACTTAGGGACATGAGTCTCTCTGGGAAGCATGGAGATGTTTGCAGCTAAAATTTTCAAAGGCACTAAAGTTATTTATTTTTGATAGGCAAATTCTATTCATTATAAATAAATGCTGTTCTTCAATGTACAAACCTCCTTATTGTGACAGTCAGGAGCTGGAGAATTAAATATGTGCCCGCTCTTGGGTCCATGCACAGCAAAGTCCTTTCCCCTCTGCGTGCCTCTGTCCAATTATACTTGCAGAGCAGAGCAGAGACAATTATACTTGCTTTGGGTCTTTTGCTGTACACAGTAACTGTGATTTTCCACAGTCATTTCCACTGCTTTAATTTTAGAGGGTTTCCTTTCCTTTTTCTTACTTTTTCTTGCCTTGACACAAGTAGGAAAAATAGGGAGAACCATTTAAAGAATGCAACAAATAGCCAGTAAGAGAGGGAAGTGCATCTGTTTATCACGTTTGGAGAGGCATGCTGTAGGGATCGGTGTTGCTGTTTATCTGGCAAGCCTGTAAACAGCTCTATTTGTGCATTAACAACTGAGAATCCACATCTCTGTGCTAGTAGTGTGATTACTGCTGCTGGGAAGTAGCTGTGAATATATTTGGTTTTGAAATACAGCATGGTGAGGTCAGAAAAGTGAAAAATTAGGTGTTGGGTACCTTTTTAGGGAGGCAGTAGGAGATACAATTAAAATCTAATTTTTAACTTCAATACCTAATGAAATGTTGAAAGAACTAAATAGGATGTGGATTCACTGAAAATCCAAACTCTTCTGAGGTAATTTGATTTCTTTCTTTGTTAGGATAATGGTCTTTATAGGTTGAAGAAAATACAGTGGACATAGAGAAGCAAATTTTCAGAACTTGGTTCCTAAATTCTGCCTGAAAATCACATGCTTGTATGAGTTGCAAGAGTAAATCTGTATTTCTTGCCTACACATGGACCTACTTCATACGTGTAAATGGTGTTATTTTACATGACATTTTTACAGGTCATCAGAAGTAATGTGGATTAGAAAGGAAAAATAAAGGATGCAGAGTAGATTTCCCCAAAGAAGTACAGGGATGACAGACTCCTGTTTTTGCAAGTGAGCTGAGTCTTCTGACTTTATCTTTTCACCTTCAGCATCTCGGCTGCATTCAGCCCTGGAAAAAGATCCATTATGAAACTGCTTGAATGCAACCTTTCTTTATTCATAAGGAATTTTATAGATGCTGATATTGTGAATTCATCTTTTGTCAGAGTAAAATTCTGTCGCTTTGTGACTTTTTAGTTGACTGTTTGGGCTTTAATTTAACATCCATCTATGCTCAATTGGAATTTAGATGACAATTGAATGGAGCTGCACACAGCTGTGCGTATTGATATTGAGATCTGAAAAAGTTCTACCTTACAAAGGAGATGCAGTAATAACTTTTTTTCTGCTCTACTTGAGATAAAGGACTATGTGCTTTGTACTTCCACTATTCTTTATGGCTACTCTAATGAATTAAACGGGATCCTTTCCACCACTGGAATGTCATGGCCTGTACTCTCACACTCTCTGGCCTGCCTTTAGCCTGTGTCAACCAGCTTTTTTCCCTGGCAAGCCTGGGGCGTGGTGCTTGGCACCACTCCCGAAAGCAGATTGAATATAATCACGTGCTGTGGCCCTGGTATATTGCTTGATATGGCTGAGAAATTTTAACAATGTGTATAGAAATCATCCCATTCTGGTAGTCTTAAGTGACAGAGAATGGTGATGGGCAAACTTCATTTATGGATAGAAACAAGCCAGTATGTGTTTTTGAAAAAGAGAAGTTTTAAAAGTCTTGTGAGAAGCCTTTGATACACTTAAGCATGTTATCTTGTTAAACTGGGAAAGACTCCCTGAAATCAGAGTGTGTGCTGCTCATGACAAGCAGTGTGCTTTAGAAATACAAAATAAAACATTCAGAAAAAGGGTGGGAACATACCTGTCAGGTCCTAAGGCCAGCCAATCCCTGCTAGGAGAGAGGAGTGTTGGAAGAAACATCATGGCAAAGATAAATTGGATAGGAATTCACAGTGAGATGCTGATGTAATGCTGTAATGCATGTTACCTCATGTAAGAACAAGTAAATTTAATTATTTCAGGCCAAATCCTGCATGAAAAATTTAGACACCTCTGAAGGCCACCAAATGGTGATCTACATGTCTGCTTCTCCCTTGAATCTATAGGGAACTGAGGCACTTATGAGCAATTTAGGAGGAATGGTTCATATCCCTCTTCTTCTCCCCAGGGCACTGAAAATTTTAAGTCACATTGTAGCTGGCCTTTAGTGTATTCTGCATTGATTAACCCTCAAACTGAAATGTTCATTTTCAGGCTTGTCAGCTGATGTGTACTGCAGATTTTGTAAGAATGCAATAAAAATGATGATTTTTTAGAACAAAAAGAAATCAACAAATAGAGAAAAAATAAAAGAAGATTGAGGAGAAGAAATTACTTTTGCATACAAACACATAAGCAATTTTTATAAAAAAAATAAGGAAAGGAATCAAATATTAGTTTTACTAAGGATAATGCCAAAATTATTAGCTTATAGTGAATTGCAAAGAATGTGAATTCGGTACTCATGTAGGCAATTAAAATAAATCGTTGATGGAGAATTTGGAAATATTCTTAGGGAATATGCTCTGTGCTATAAGTTTGACATACATCAGGAGTAATTTGGGAGTTGTTTAATAGGTCTTAACACAGTAAGTAATTATAAGAACTCTTGCAAAGTTAAATATTCTGTGGTTCTCTGACTTTAATGGTGATGTCATATATTATCTTTAGTGTTTTCAGGTAGATAATATGGTTATAATAGTACAGAAAGACAAAGAAGCTTTATTCCCACTGTATCTTGTGGAAAAATGGTCTTTTGTATTTTTATGGTACATTATAGAATATAGCTTAGTACTTTCTGTGCTGAGTTGTAGTAACTAAAAAGCATTGTTTCGGTAGTAAATAATCAGAACCAGAGATAAATCAAATCTGACATCTGCTATGCCGCTGGGCTGTTGCTGGGGGTGGAAAAGAAAATTCTCTGCATTTAGAACCGAAAATCAAATGCACATAAAAGTGTCTTGTGTGCCACAGAACATTGATGACAAAATCCAGGGCTTGATTCAAAAGACAATCCTTCTTAGTCATGTGCTTGATGTAAAGCACATGTTGATTAAGGTCACTGCTTAAATGAACTGGGACTTGAGTAGTTGTTCTTAAGAACTGAAAAGCTTTTTTTTTTCCTTTTCCAGAGGATTAGCTAAGTCCAGGTGGCATATAAATCTCAGAGCACCCAATAGCACCAGAGAAACATTATTTCAGTGGCTGTCATGATGTGTCAGCATTTGTATCAGGCATCTCACTTGCCATATGAAAATAGTTGCATGTTCCAAACATCAAAAATAACTAAATACCTTTAAAGTATGTATTTTCCAGTCTCGAAATAAAGCTAAAAGAAGTGGCAATATGTGTAAGTCAGCAATTTGGTCAATAAATTTTTTCAAAAAATAACGATCATCTATTGTTGGTCTAGAACATGATGTTCACATTTGAAAAGTGGCAGTTTTGTACTTAAGTGCAAAGGACAAACATCTTGCCCCCTTTTCCTGGAGTAGGTAACACTATTTGTCAGGTTTACTGCATTATGGTCAGTGCAGTATCCAGCACTGTCAAATTTTGGCATGGTTGGGAATCCTTCTTTCTTGAACTGATTTAAATGAGTATAGACTCATATAAATGTATGCACTTAATGAAAGGAGAAAGAAAAGCACAATATCTGTGGTTGCATAGTTTTCTTTATATAAAAGACAAGGGGTTTTTTGCATAATCATATTTGTTCCAGAAGTAAAGATATACTCTCAAAGGAAGGAAAGATTTTAATGGTCTGTGGAGATTATTTATTTAGCTAAAATCAAGCTTGTTTCCAGAAAAGTTTCAGTGCAGCAATACAAACTTTTGCATTTTGGCCTACTCTAATTTATTCACAGCCTGAAGACCGGGTGCTCGCAGTTGATTTTCTTGTTTCACATGGGTAATTGTACCCATCAGTCCAAATACTGTTGGTTTATTTTAGAAACAATATTATATCTTGGATTTTGCAGATGGCAGAAGGAACATTTCAGCCATGCTGAATGCCATATCATTATTAGGGGCGAATTCTGCCCTGGGGCAACTGACAGGTTTATATGCATGAGCTTCTCCTCCTTCCCTGTCGTGTCACACGCCAGAATTCGACAGGCAGAATGTGGTCTCATTCTCACCTAACACCTTTAAGTGGCCTTCAGGATTCTTCAGGCACACTCATAAAGCACACAAACAGTGATCACCAAAGCCAACAGACTCACTGACATTAGGGGAGAGTCTATCTTACTTATTTACTTTTCTGTATTTTCAAGTACAAAAGTAAGTATGTTCCATCTTCGGGTTTTTTTTTTCCCCCCCCCCAACTATTTGATATAATGCGGAGTTAAAACCCCACATTAAGTGTGTAAAATGAAACATGGGCATCTGGAATGCAAGGTGTTTTATCCAAGAGTTTTCTATAGAATATATGGATTTGAAGAACAAAATCTCTTCACTAAAGCCTTGAAAGAAAAGAAAAAATGCTCCTCTTAAACCAGCTCATGAGGAAAAGATATATGAGTAAAATGCTATTTTTATATTTGTGTACCAAAGTTTATTGGACTGGATAAGACACTCTCTTTTTATAATGCCATTAATGGAATATTCATAAAAGATTATTAGCAATGCTTTAGCAAACTTTGAGTAATAGATCATTTTTAAAAGAAAAAAAAGACTTTATGGATTGCAAAATATACTGAATTGACACCTGCAGTGACTGGAATGCTTTTTTATCCACAGAACATGGGTGGCAGCAGAGTAATCCCCATCCTACATCCCCCAGCCCCAGCCCCAGCCGTGTGTCTCACCCTTTACCTGGATGCACCACTACGAAGGGTGAGGGAGCTCCCGATCACTTGTTGACCTCTTTCCAAAAAATATAGTTGCTGATATCTGCACTTGAGCTCCAAGTTAACTGGAACAGCCAGGTTATTTCATGCAGAATACATTCTGCCACTGCTTAGGTCTTGGTCTCTATTTGCTTGGGCTGAGTTAGAGCAGGGATGCTGAATTTGCAGTCTGGTTGGTTGGTCACTAGAATTATCCATTTCTGGCTCTGGTGAAGCTAATGGGACTTAGTGAAGAGCCGTGTTTCATCTACTAAAGTTAACGTGTAGACTGTAAGGCAAACCATCAAAATATAAGGACAGTTAAAATTAACAATGTAAATTTAAAACCAACCTTGCTGTAATGCATACGAAGTAATTAACTCCTTTTTAAAATATTGCTCACTGCAAGTGAAGCCAGAATATCTGGGCTGTTTCTGAGTGCAATGCAGGAAGTCACAGCCTCCTGTGTTCCTTCATCATTTGCTGTGCTCTGTGGGGAACACTTGATCTGGGTGGCATGGTGAGGCACACAGTTTGTGCAGGGGGCCCTCAAGAGAAGAAAGTGAGTGGAGTGCTTGCATGGAAGCCCATATGTGAAAGGCTATGTGAGGGCAAATATTGCTTGGATATTGTCTGAACTTAAAGAATGTAAACCTGAAACCAGATGAGAGTTTACATACTGGCTTTACCCCTGCTCTCCTGTTGCATAGGTTTTTTGATTTAAAAGAAAAGGGTTTAGATCATCTTTCTCCTAAGTGGAGGGGGATCAGGAGTATATCTGTAACAGCAACAGCATGCCTGGTATTTGATATTCTTTGGAAATTTTATCGTCTAGCAGTTCCTTTGGATCTTTAGGCTGTTGGCACTTCTGGGGGGACTCAGCAGTTGTGTTAAAAGCAGAAGTAATGCTGCAGGAGTTTATGGAGCTCTTAAATACAGTCCAGAGGGAAAGTGACAATAGTTATTAAAGGTATAGGATGTGTTTTCTTTCATTGCTTGGGTTGCCAGCTGTGGAGGGAAGCACTGGGCCCTTCCTCTGTCCCCGTTAGATTAGCTACCACTGCTAAGCAGGAGCAAAATTTGATTCGGAGAGTTTGAAGGTGTTCCAAGCACAGGCAATCCCTTCCAGGCTTTGCCGAAAGAGGAGATGCTCCTGCCTGTACTCATAGTTATAAAGTAGTAATCCAGCATCAAATTTGGATGCAACAGGATGGTTCGCAACAGGGTGAAAGGAAGATTTATTAAAGAGACAAGGGCTTTACAGTATTGTCTGTTCATTTCTGATCCATGAGCTATGAATAATCACTGCATAATTTACTTTCTCTTTCCTGTTTCTTATGTTAGTGTTTTTCATTTCTTTTTCTGTTCAAGTACCACTAATGTCTTTACATGTCTTCTCTTATCAGTCTACACAGAACTAGCTCACTGTGGATGGGAGGTTTATTAGGGTACATTGAGCAACAAATGAATCTTAATATATTTTTGCCAGGTCTTATTTTATTTTATTTTATTTTATTCTATTTTATTTTTA
>VZTA01029334.1:143029-187174 GCA_013398855.1 Mohoua ochrocephala
ATTATTTTAATTTATTTTATTTTACTTTTATTCCATTCCATATAAATTTTATGCATAAAATACTCTTACTGTAACACTCAGAATCTTTGTTGTTTAGGGAAGGATCAATAGTCAGTCCACCACAAATCCTGTACCCTAAGAATTTTAATTGCAATGCTTGTGAATCCTTAATCCTCTTGTTCACCTCAAATAATATTAGAATATATGTACAATTAGTATAATTACATTATCAGAATTATGAAATTGCTTATTATTAAAGCCTTTTTTCTGACTACCCATACTCACACAGGCTTGAAGCTTCCCTGTGTACTAGTTTGAGAGTTCGGAACAGGTGATAAAATAAGGATGAAAGAGAGAGCTGTGATCTCGGAGGAGATATTAGGCACCAGAAATTATGGTGTTCTTGTTCCAGCTCTTACACTGACTCTGATACTTCCATTTCTATAGCACTTGCCATCTCTGGATCTCAAAGTGGATTATAAAGAATAGTGATTTAAACCTTCCTGCACCTCTAGGAGATAGGTAAGCAATATTATTCCCATTTTACAGATGGAGAAATTGTGATACAGAGAGGCTTAGTGTTTCTTATTTAAAAGTTTATTTATGAACACACATGCATGCACACACACAGAACTGGAAGCAGATGTCAGAACTTTCATTGCTCTCTTTTTTAAGTTGAGTCCATCCTCCTTTCCATTTAACCTCTCTGATTTATATTCCCCATCTGTAAAAAGACGGAAACTGCTACAGACGTGGAGAGATTTGCTTGCACATAAATTTCTGTGCAAAACCAGAAAAAAAGCCAAACAAACACGGAGGACGAAAGTTGCCTTTAAAATCCAATGCTTTTTTATGTGTTGGCAGAGGATATTTTAAGATTTGGGACAACAATTTTTGTAGGTGGGGAGAGTTGCAGTAGTTCTGCAACCTAATGCATAATATTTAGTTATTGCTATAAAAGGGCCTGATTGTTTTGTAATATAAGACTATTAACTGAAGATTAAAAATTTCAAAATACATCAATTTACATGTCAAAAAGCCAGACACAACCAGTAATTCAACCTCTGTATTATCTGCAAGACGGTGCCACATCAGCACCACCGAGGCTCTGTGTCAGCTGGGAGTGGGGCAGTGGAGCTGCATAAAAGCAGCGATTGCCCCAGCTGCATCTCTGTTTATCTTTCTCCCAGCAAAGTCCTACTGTGTCTGTGGTGCAGCACGAGTTCCTCAGTGGCAGACACCAATCTAGACGACTATGCTTAAATATTTACAAGAGAACTGAAATTATTACTGAACTTTGTGAAAAAAGTTTTAAAGATCCAATCTAAGTCTTGCTATTTTTACTACTATTATTGGAATGATTGTGTCTTGTAATATTAAAAAAGATACTTTAAGAGATATCTAGAAACTGGATTAATCTGATCATGTACTGCATCAAAACATCATTAAGGTTCTGATCTCATTAATCTTAAACGCAATGTTTAAAAAACATCTTTCAGAAGCTTTTAAAAATTCTTTCTAATTCTGCTACTAATTTGCTACAGAATTGAAACATTGAAAACATCATCTATTTGAAGTTTTAATTTTAACAACACATCTGGCAATTTTCTGCGTGTTGAACAGACAGCTTGTACAGAAATGTTTTTCGCATTTTCCTGTGTGCGCCCTGTAGCACAGGCAGGCTAGATTAGACAAACATACAACACCCACGGTAACATTTTCCTGTAAGCAATCTAACTTCCCTGTGATCCAGTAGCTCGACTTCATACTAGTGAATATATAGGAAATGAGTATGGCTTATGTATATGTTTATGTTAAATGGAACGGAGACTGGATGTGCTCATGTGTCAACATGCAAGCGTCAACCCGTACACGGATGGCTTGATTCAAAGATTAATTCGAAAGTTAAGATTCTTTTTTCCTTCAGTTGTAAAACGTCATTCAGAGAAACAGACTGAATTTCAGGTAGGGATTTAGCTGATTTGGAGCTAAGGTAACACCTGATTTTATCACTACAAGCTTTACCAGATAATAACGGTGCTGATGCTAATTATAATACTTGAATAGCGAGTTAGTTCATTGTTTTAATGTGTGACTGAGATCCGAATTTAACCTGGGGTCTTCCTGAATGCTAGTACAAATCCTTTGTTACTTTTGCTCCCAATTAAAGTAGCCAGTGTCTTGAGGTAATAGAGCTACTGCAGCTGGTGGATTAGGATATGGCTTTGCTAATGCATTGACCTTCTTCATCCGTGTAACATGAGTTAATTTTCAGCCTGACAGTAACTGCTGAAATTTGAATTGTAGCACTAATGCACCATTTTTTCATCTGTCAAACCAGACTAAAGGGTCATTTGGTGATGAGGATAATGGTTCACTTTGAAAGAGAAGGAAAACCAGCTTCTGAATCTTTGGGGGAATTCTAGATCTAGCTTCAAATAACAAGCTGAACTAGGGAAAAATTAGGCTGTTAAATTCCAGTGATACTTAACCTGTAAGTCTGAATATTTGCCTTATCCTTATACTGATTCTGTACAGGCACATTGGAATATTTGCCATGACATGTTAGACAGAATAATAAAACAGCCTGTGAAATTTGGTATTCAGGCTATCAAGCCTCAAAAAGAGGCTTTCTCTGAAAAGTGAATCAACACTAAACTGTTTGCTATAAAGGGAATTTCCAGTGACAGTTTGTGACAAGTTTTGATTGTTTTTCTAGCCTCTAAGAAATCCTAAACCTAAGAACTGTTGGAGACTGACTTTTCATTTTTGTTCCTCTCAGAAGTGTCTTTCTTTCTTTCCTGCAGCACGGAAAAGGATATGCTAGTCACTTCTACAGGACTTACCTGAAGCAGCATGATTTGCACAAAAGAAAGTCGACCAACAAAAAGCATCAACTTTCAACTTCATTATCTTGGCCATCCAGTTCTGTGTAACTGAAGGATTTGTGTGCTGTTGGAGACATCCTGGCCAACAATAGGACCTAATTGCTCTCAGCAGGCCTGAGAAATGAGTTGAAATGTGTAGAACTGTAGAAACTTCAGAGGCAACTGATCTTGCCTCTCTGATCAGTGTGTGCCTGTTTACAGCACTATATATCTTTCTCTCTCCAAAATGTCACTGAGCCCTTTAGATGTTTATATTCACCACAAAAAGCCAATCGTACAGATAAAAGAGATGTGCATTATAAATGCAATATCACTGTTTTAAACTTGACTGTTTTATATTATTTTTGTGTGATCAAGTGTTCCCCAAACTATTCCAACTTTACAAGAGAGATTGTGATCATGTTCTTTTCACCTGTGGGTCATAAAAATGTTGTTAATCTGAAGACCCACAAAATTATCAAAGACATTTCTGTAGTTTATACACCGTGTTGCAAAGTGTTTACTGTACTATTTCAAAGCTTCTAAATAAATATAAAATATATATATATTATATTATATATAATTTTCCGAAAAACGTGGTACAACTTAGTTGATTTTTAAATGGATTCATACAGTCTACACCATACACTAAAGTGAGAAGATAATTCAGGGTTCCTAAGCTATCATTGCTAAAAACAAAAATAAAATAAACCTTTAATAGTACTTCCCCAAAATTCGTATTTTGGTCAATCCTGTTTTTCTTGTTTAAAAATAAAAAAACAAAAAAAATCTGTGAGCAACAACATTTTGTCTAAAAAGTTGTAAGGAATTTTCAATGCCAAAGATGCAGCTGTCAATATTACCCGAATGAGCGTTATGTACTATCAGAGGTATAAATCACTCTCCATTATTTTGATTATGTTTCTATGGTTTTTAATTTGGAATCACAAAATCTTTTATAAGGCTCTATAAATTCACCTGTATATGTTGTTAAAAAGAACACTGGGTGTCTGTACATTTTGCAATGTAAGATATAATGTAAGTGAAGTTAAGTATTTTAAGAAAAATCATCCCAAGCTCATAAATATGTATACATACATACATACATACACACAGACACATACACACACACAAACACCCACACATCTCTCTTTGACATAGTTTTGTGAAACTATACAAATATATTGCCTAAAAATATTTCTCTTGTGGCTAGGAATAGTTGTTGATAGAATTCAAATTACAAAGGCAAAGTATATGCCAGACTCTTTTATCACAAAGGAGATTTCCGATTAGGAACATGGCACATTCTCAGCTGACCCCTCTCCCATTGGAGTTAAAATGGTGTTGGCCACCATCTTTGTTGGGAAAAGGATTAAGCCCTTGCATATAATCTTTATGTTCTGTAATAATTCTGTGGTCTGAAACAGTATCTTAGAGCGTTTCTTTTCTATGAAATATTGAAAAAAGTAAAATTTCAAAGGTAAAGTTTAAAACTACTTTCATGTCCATGGAGTTTAAGTACCATTTACTAAATGTAAAAATCTAGTAAAATTTTTTTTCTTTTTTTTTTTTTGTGCTGTGATTTTTTCCCCCCACTGTACCTTAATACGTCAAATGATGAAAACAAATGAGAGCACGCCTTGTTATCAGCCAATGCCTAGCCAAATTTGAACCAATTCCTACTGGTGATTCAATATTAAGTAAAATGAGAGAAAATATCTCATTGATTGCAGCGGAATTTGGATCATGCCATTATATAGGAATTCTGTTATCCCCACCATGGGATGAATGTGTGAGAAGTCACTGCTATGTCATTATAGAATTTGGGTTTCTTCCTTTTTGTTTGTTGGTTCTGGGTTTTTTTTCATTCTTTATAATGGCAGTTTCTGTTAGATAGGAGTGTATAAATCACTTGTATGAAAACCATCCTGCTGTGGATCCAAATATATACAGGGAATCCAACATTCCTGGTCAAATTCCACGAGTTCTTTGTAAACCTAGTAGACTAGGCCCTGAAGTTTTTAATTTAATATTCCAAACAAAAAAGTATGCTCATTAAACACTTTAATTTGCACATCTTGCACGTCTGTCTAACAACAGTTTTATGAGATCTTTTAAAAAATGTATGTTATACAAAACCCAATCCAAAAATCCCCCAAACAACTTCAATAGCTATTGATTTGAGCAAACACAGTAGTGAAATGTTCCTCCTGCTGTAGGTAGCAGACCTTTTAGTTGCCCACAGGCTTCATTTATTTTATGAAGAAAAGCAATGGAATTTGTGACAAATATTTCATTTAAAGGAGATTGTTAGATTCTTATTTCTGCTTTTAAAGCAAGAAAGTCCTTGCCATTTTTAAACCTGTTTTTAATTTGTTTCTAAGTAACTTTTTAATATAGACATGTATTGTAAATTATGGTTGTTTTTGGTCTTTGGGAGGAAAAGGAAATGGTTTTGTTTTCTATTTCATGAACAGCCAAAGTGTTTCTATTTAATGAATCTCCTTTCACATTTTGCATGCCATTTTTTTCTGAAAAAATTATTAACCATATCATGTCCTGTCATTCATTTCCAACACTGAACTCTTTCCATCAAGTGTGATATACATACAGATTTTTCATCTTTTTTATTTTTAGTAAATGTTGAATATCATTGGCATTGGTCCATACGTATACAGAAATCCTTCTGAGTTCACTGGGAGAGTCCTAGAGGGAGTCATGGTGGGATGCAGAACTGTCAAGTAAAAGGAAGATTTGAAGTACTACAGCCTGAGCTCTCGAGATAAAGCTGTAGCTTTTGCTGATTTCCCTTGCTCACTGTGAATTTTGGTATGCTAACATTTGCTGGCACAAGCTTTGGGACACATTAAAACCCAGTACATAGCTGCTGTCCCAAGAGAAGGGCAAATTGGGCAGTACAGAGGCTCAATTTGTTCCGTTTCTTTGTTTTAGTGGGCATCTGGCCACCTCCCATTGAAATTGCCTTGTTCGGCATCTCCCATGTGTCCCATCGTGCTACTGGGTGCCCGTCTGCAGGGACAGGTATGTAAATGCCTTAACATCAGCTCGTGTGTTTGCCTCTTCCTCTGAGCACGTGTGATGCAGATGTCCAAGGACTGCCATTTGCATGTTGGACCCACAGTGAACTGAAGTAATCAGGAAATATTTAGGTTGGATATTAAAGGGAAAGATTGATACCCACAAAACTGAGATAAGGAAGGTTTTGAAATCTCCTTCATTAAAGGTTTTCAAGGACAGTCCAAAAAACACCTGTAAGGGATGATATAAGTGTACTTAAACTTGCCTCAGAGAAAAAGCATGGAGAAGGCTCTCAGGCCTGTTGCTCTGTAATGTTCCTAGTGGGGCATGCTAATCTTTGCAGGAGTTAATCTGTGCACAGCTGTAGGGATAAAAATGTTCTATCCTTCAATTAGTTCTTTGAAGCAATATTTAATGTTTAAATTTACAATTTATGAGCATAATAGAACAAGCTGCCTGTGAGAAGAACCGTCTTTGGAGTAAATTAGTGTTCAAGCAGAGAAGACAGGGTCTTATAAAAGATAACAATATGGAATCAGGTCTGTGAATCTTTTTTTTTCAATTCCTGATTTAGATATGTAGCAATGGGTTTCTAAGCAGCTTGCCTATTCACATTCTTCAAAATCAGACTTTAGTTTCTTCCAGATGGATTCTTCCAAAACTTAGAAATATTAAAACATTTCACTACTTGAAATAAAATTCCAGTTTTTTAAAGTGAGTTTTTGTTAACATGCCTATTGAGGGGAAAGTATTTCCATGAACTTACTCTTAAATTACTGGAACAAGGTGTAGTAATTTTTCATTAGTGTTGTTGCAAAATTAGGTGAAATGAAAATACACAGATAGATACAATTTGTAAAGATTCTTTCATTATAGCCTCAGCATAGTTGTGGGGAAAATACATATGTATGTGTGCGTGTGTGTGTGTGTGTGTGTGTCTGTGTGTGTATAGCTATAGTTCAAATTCTGGGAAGTTGCCATGGGATTTTTTCTTACAGCTCCTATCAGTAAATGTAAGCAGAAGGGTAGAAACACATGTAGGGTGCTACAAAACTAGACTTGTTCCTTAGTATAGAATGGAGTTTTGCATTCAAGAATTAAATTCAGCCTCTTCTTCATGCGTTATACCCACAACCCACAACTCATTTTTTTACTTCCAAAATGTTACCTGCTCATAGAAAAGGGTCTTTTTCATTTTTAAAGTAATATCATTCCTCAGGGTAAAGGGTGGATAAATAGATAGTCTTCCTAGGCTGATAAATTGCAATTGCAATTTTGCAAGGCTGTTAAATATTTGTATGTCTTACCTGGAGAAAGCTGATCATATCCTGCCACTGTTCCATGTTCAAGTCTCGAGTTTTATGGCATTTGGACTTGTGAATTAAAACCTATACAAAGGTGTAGGGGCCAAAACAAGAATCTTTGATACACATTTATTATTGCAATTTGATTGCAAAAAATTGGCATCAGATGTCTATAAAGGATAGAAAGTTGTTTATTCTATTCTATTTGCAGTAATATAAAAGGCAGCCAGTAGGACTTTATTATAATATGGTGTTATGAAAAATTCTGAAACTGTGAGTTAGTCCTTTGCACTGATCCCTACAATCAGAGATCAAATTCTTCTTAAAGAGCTCCTTCATTTTATTTTGTCTCTAAGAAATGGATTCATATATATATATAAAAACAAATATACACAGCCATTACAATCCATTGTTGAGCATCCGTGTTTTTGTAGATATCCTCATATGTAAGAAATAAGCAAGAACTAACTTGGACAGATTTCTTGAACTGAAACTGTTTTTGAATTTGAATTTGTTAATAAAGTTCATGATATTGACAGACATCAAGGAAAATGAAATCTCTGTGGGTGTAGTTCTCCAGAAAGCAAACGCTTCACTTAGGAAGCATCCTGTCAAAAAACTGTATGAATGCAACTGCTGGAAATCTTGCTGAGTCAAGATGAAAGATGCTGTGCTAGAGCTTTCTTGTTCACTGCATCAGCACTGACTAAATTGTCCTCTGGATGTTAACCACTTTAGGCTAGCAGAAGATATCAAAAATTGCAAACAGGATTCAGATATTTACCATTCCTGCGGAAGAGAGACCTAGACAATAGGTGAATATATACTGAAATACTAACCTATATTATACAATATGGAAAAAAACAGTTAAGTCAAACATTTAAGAAAAGAAAATGCTTTCAAATACATGCACTTCAAAGATTAAAGTTCATCTGATGCTCAGAAGCATATTTTGGATAACTCATCTTTGATTTGCACTAACACTGGAAAGCAATGTATTGTATAACAAAGCCTTGCAACTACATGATAAAACGAATATAACCAAACCAACCTTAAGTTTTAGAAGTCTTGGATCCAAACAGTCAGGTTGCAAAACTGAGCTGTATTTTATATGCATCAGAGCCTAATTCCATTAAAGGCAGTGGCCCAAGTGGCAGTGATCTGAAGGAGAGCAAAAGGAAGTTTTTGTTTCTTTCTTTATGCATTTTTAAGCAAGAGCAGCCTGCAATAAAATTATTTGACATCAGAAAAAGGGAAACTTCACTAGCTTTGCTTTTAAAAAGCTTCACAATCCAGTCTGGAAATTTGAAAGTTTGGACACGGATACGTGTCAGTGTAAAATAGACATTTCTGATAATTTTATCCCAAAGCAAAATAACACAAGAAGTTAAGTGATATAAATGTTTAGGTTTTCTATTAAGATAAGGACAGAAATGGAGTCCTGAAAAGATAGATTCATATTTTTATTATGCAGAAGTTCAGACAACCAAAAATTCATTGGAGCAGACTATTCTTACACTGCCCTAGCTGTTGGTTGAAAATGTGAGCAAAACAAGCAAAGAAAACATCAAGCCTCAACCTTATGGATGTTTCAGAAAGTTTTGCTCTGAAAGGTAACAAACAGATCCTAAGAACATTATCTCCTTTCAGACCTAGACTAAAAGATGTTTTCTATCATCTTTTCTGGTCTAACATACTTGGAGTATAAAAGCAGTCCTCTGAATGGTTCACATGTTCACCTCAGTGGAGGGAGGGTATTCTCACTTGTTGAGAATAATAGGGAAAAAATATCTAGATGAAGCCTGATATCAAAATTGCCTTGTAATTCCATCCCCATCACTACAGTTTTTCTAACCAGGTATCAGAATAATTGGGAGCTGAAACTGTATGGGATGGTGATGGAAAAGCAGTGGTGTGACACTCTTCCTATGCGAAGAAGAAAAAGAGATGAAGAGAGAAAGAGAGAGAAGGTTCTCTGCTCTTCCTAGTCTCACAGAGAGCATTAATTGGTACTCAAACAGTGTTTTGTTCAGGAACATAAATATCGTGAAAGGAGAAAGATTTCACCATGAGAGCAATATGTTTGTTGTGGCTTACGCTATCTGAAAAAAAAATAAATGAATGCAAGCAAACATTTTCCTGCTCAACCCCCTGAAGATGAGGCTAAATGATGCCCTTGGAGCTCACAGCCATTCAATTTCTGAGAGAGGCTCCGTTTGATTTATATTCTGGTTGTCAACAAAGAAAGAGAAGAGAGAAAGCATTCTGGAAGTTAAAGATAGGTAATTAATACAATCAAGGGGGAAAATGCAATATACCTTGTAATAATATCATTAAACCTCACTGAGCTGCTTGAAACGATCTGTTAAAAATTAAACAAACAAGCAAACAAAACCCCCAAAACAAAAAATAAATCTGCTTCTTGGCACTCCAAGTACACATTTACATTGGCTCAATCACAGCCACGTTGAAATAAAATGGCTGAGGTACATATGTAAGGTATCATATTTTCCTTACACCCACAAACCCAGAATGGGAAGGGAGGCAGTCCTGGCATCCAGCACCTCCTTGAGGACAGGGGTACGGGGAGGCTGAGCCAGGCTGTTGGCCCATGGGTAGGGGTCAGGATCAGGCTCAGTGCAGGGAACCAGGGTCATTCCACGTGCCAGGGAGCCTCTCCCCACACCCCCAGTAGGGCAGAGTCACCCTTGGTTACACTGGTCCAGAGCCAGCCCCAAGGGCCCAGGATCAAACATTCTGGAACATTCCTCATCCTGTTGGGAAAATTTGACAGACTTCCTCCCAGATGTATTATTATATATTCTGCTTCAAACACCGCTTTTTCAAGGATGATACTTCATTGTGCTTTTGACCATTTATGTCAGCTACTTTTGAGGGCTTCCTGTCATTATGAATAGTTAAGTAATAGACTTACCAGTCTAACTTAAATTTTCCTTTATAATTATAGATGGAGTTCAATTAGTCTTTATCATATAGAAACTGTGATTAAGGCTCCTGGGTTTAATTTTGCTACTTTGATTCCTGTTGTCACTTCCCGTGTTACAACACAGGGAATTAATTTAATTTTATTATTAAAGAAATAAAATTCTGTTCTATTTAGTAAGTCTGATCTAAGAAGTACCCCTTAATTAGGAAGAGATTGAGGCAAAATCAAGTAGCGTACCATTTTCCTTTTTTTATATGAATAATTTCCAGACCTACCACTGCTCAGGAATAAGGACATGAAATGCGAAACAGAAAATATTTGAAGTCTGCACGCTGATTTGCTGGACTGGGGAAACTGCTTTCCTGTTTCCTTTCTATCTGGAGTAAACTGGAAACCACTATTTGCATGCAAACTTTTTAGGTGTTTAATTCTTCATTCACAGAGTTAAATCTACCGCTTTACTGAACACATTGCTAATATTCACAGATCTAAAACTTCAGGGGAAAAAAAAAAAACAAACCCAAAAATCTTATGTTCGCATCCCAAATATAACTGTCAGCACTGGAAAATCTATGGAAATTGAAAAAAATATTTATTTTAAAGATAGATGTTTTTATTGATAAATTTTTAAAGATAGATTTTTAAAGACAGCTTTATTGACTGCTGTTCTGTGCGCTTTTATACCCTTTATTAGTAACCAAAATATACTCCAGTGTTATGACAGATGCCTGCATCACTATCCTTATTTTCCTGGAGCATAACTGAGAAACTTCATACTGCAGTTTATTGCAGAGGTGGGAACAGAACCTAGTTCCTAAATCAAAATAATAAGAGGAAAAAACCACCACAACAGTGATTATGCCATAAAATAATGTAAAATCACATGGGTGCTACCGTACTGAGCTCTCCCCACATCCAGGTTAATGAGCTAACTAGCAGTCTGGAGAGCAATATGCAATTTGGTGCCCTTGGTCTCTCTGTCAAAAGAATATATAATTATTCTTTTCAAAATGGGACAGCTTCAAAGAGAAAAATGAAGAGCTCTTCATCTTTCCACTCAGAGCCTAAATCCTTTTGGATTTGATGATTAGGGAGGGTTGGGAAAAGGAAATTGGGTTTAGATCCCATCATATTAAAGAAGCATTTGTCCTCAGCGGCCAAGATTATGAGCAAATACTATGATCATATGGCATAAAAAGGGCCTCTATCAGCATTTCTTTATCTGGTAGTTTTCTGTTCAATACATGCTTTCTGCAAACACCTAAAAATAGGATCCTGTTTTGTTAAGATGTTTGTTAAGATGTTAAAGACTAGATACTGAAGATTTCCTGGGCAGATGGTATGACTTCTGGAATATTTTATCAGGATGTGAGAAATCTGTATTCAGTTCTTTCCACCTCATGTAATTTCTGCATCCATATCCAGTTTAGAAGAATTTCTAAACAGCAAGTTGGAGGATTATCTCCTTTTCTTCTGTTGCAGTCTACAAGAGCATTTAAACATCTCTTGGTGCAGGAAGTAGGCACATTTTCCACCTCCCATGGCTTAGCAGTGATTAAATACAGACTCATTTGCTTGCTCTCCAGTGAGTGTTTAGTACTGCATAAAAAGTTTTGCTCAGTAGGTGGTTGTAGACAGCACAGAGAGCGGCAGTAGGTGTACAACAGAGAGCTTTCTCTCCTGCCAAAGGGAGAGATCAAGACAACAAACAACCCCTGACATGCTGGTCATGTAGACGAATGTCTTACCAGAAAATATTTGGACATAATGGTGGTAAGGGAAGTCTAAAACTCCTACGCTAAGAGAATGCGCTGCTGGGAGGGACTTACCTGGTATTTACTCGCCAGATGTTGAAAAGTTCGGAGATTCTGGACAATTGAATAAATTTTCTGTAAGGTCTTTCCTGAGTCATCCTGTTGGTGACATCAAAATTACCATACCAGTTGAGTTGGGAAACAGTTCTTTGCTGTTTCCCTGGAATGAGTGCCTGCACACCAGCATCATAAACTGCAAAGACACAGAGAAGACATAAAGCAAGAACGTGGCTTACAGAACTGCTGGTAGAAAAAGAGGATTTGCCCACCCCTTAGATTCCCATGGACTACTTTGATGGCCTCAGACTTCCTGACGCTGCCTCTCGCCCTCACCAGGCCTGATGCTGACCTCTACCCATGGGCCAGTGTTTTAGCCTTTCCTTGGCCCAGTCTGGTCCCCAGGGGGGTGCTCAATGCCCAAGGCTGGGGCTGTCTCCACCTGCTCTCTGCTTGGGAGAGTGAGATTGGCCTTGTCCTGCCACCCCTGGGGAGCCCCCATCCCCCAGGCACCCTGACAGTCATTGTTCCCACTTCTTCTGCCTTGCTGCAGGACCAGCACTTTGAATGCCAATACAGGTTGACCTAACCTGTTCTTAGAGACTGTAATAAAGCAGGCACTATATGCCTCCACTGTAAAAGGGAGATTCCAAACATGGTGGAAAAAGAAACTGCATTTTGAGATGCAGTTTTGTTTTGATAATTTTATTTCCTTGATGTTGTGCTATTGTGAAATACTAGAGTATTTAGACTGCAAAACAAGAGTTGTTTCAAATAAATCAGACAAGAACATTTCCTGTGCATATGTTGTCACTAATGTTACTCAAGGTCTTGTTTTATTTTCTTGGTCTTGGCTCACTCTTACGAAGGAAAACCTTGCAGACCTATAGTAGGTCGCTCTCTCCCTCTTTCCCCAATTTCACCCCACTCCGAGACACTTAAATTTGCCTGACCAAGTACCTTGAACAAGTAAAACAATGAGAGACATAGGAAAAAAAATTCATTTGAAGAATTTTATGCACTTGTTGGCATGCAGGTAAAATCGTACTTCAATTCCAGTTTCATCTAAATAAACCAAGGAGCATAAAAAGAGGTTCTTAGCTCACTACAATTCAACATCTTGCCCTGACAGGTCCACTGTAAAGAGGGCAAACTGACACGTTAATCAAAATGCCAAATATCTCCGCAGAACTATAATTTTATAGCTGAGTGAATAAACATAAATAATCAATGAATGCAAACTGAATTAAAAAGTGAGGTATGGGGGTGTCCCTCTCTAAGTCGTAGCACAGAGCTCACAGCTTAGGGAAGAAGAAATGAGCTAATATAAAAAGATATCTGAATTAATAACTCTGCATTCTTGAGATAAGCTGATTATACCAGAAGTTTGTCAGTTTGTCATCAGCCATCCAGACTACACTGCTTCCACACTATATTGTTAGAAGTAAAGATCTCTCTCTGCTCCCATCCTATTCCCAGGATATACGTTCCCTTAGGGCTTTCAAAAAAGAAAGAAGAGAGCAACAGAGACTGTTCTGTCTTGATGTTGGCAAGAATACCTCTCTGGATTGATCTTGTATTTTAACACCCTGTTGTATTCTGCCTGCACTTTTTCAATACACAGCAGCTAAATTAGGAGAAAATGTCTTTCTTAAAAGATCAAAACCTCAGTAGGCTTTGAACCCTTAAATAATATGGAAGATCACAAGAAGCCCATTCAAGTCAGAAGGATCTGCTTATCACCTTGAATTATATCAGTACCATCCTTCTCTTTATTGCCCTAAGACTGGGCAGAATCAAAGATAAAATAGCATAAAAAATGACACCCTGTGTCCTGCTGATTTCTAGCTGCCATTTGTATGTTAAATCACCAGCAGCTGTCATGATCAGAAAGTGTGGCAGTCCGTGTTGGAGGGGATAAACATACACAGACAAAAATTAGGGCTTGCTTCCTTAAGGGAAGAAGGCAAAACAAAGTAGAAATGGAGTGGTACGGACAGTACAGATGGTGAATGAGTAACTAAAAATGCTGTTCAAGGAATAGGGGGCAAGTTCTGTGTACGTATCTCAGTACTTCTGTCTGCGTTGGTATTGTGTCTTGCCTCTCAAAAACTGAATGGAAAATGCTTTTAAACATCAAGCATTTTTATTAGGTTTGTTCATGTGTGCTTATGTCATACAACAGCTACAACAATAAGCAAAAGTTTGGAATTTGAGAAGGTTGCAGCTAGCTCTGCTGCTTGGGGGATAACTCCGTCTGCTTCCTAGCACGGGGAGCCCACCTGGCTGGGACTTCAGCATGGAGCCTCTGTTTGGTTACCTTTCTTTGAATGAACTGGGGAGCAGGCCATTCCTACAGAACCATCCCTTGGTCTGTACTCAGGCTGAAGAGTGGATCCTTCACAACTCACAGCCAAAAAAGAAATCAGATGTTGAAAGTAATTTTTATCTAAAAATACCTCATGGCTGTGGTGGTTTTGGGGTGGTATTCTCCAGTTTAGTGTTCCCACTGAAACCACTCCAAACCATGCGCTGCTTGTTCCCTCTCACCTGGCCCTCCCTCTCCCTGTCTCCCTGCAGCAGGATGGAGAGGAGATCTGGAGGCACAAAAGGAAAAGATCACCGGTTGGGATAAGAACAATTTACTCGAAAAAACAATGAAATAAGAAAATGAACAGTAACAGCAACAATATTAGTAACAAAAGTGTGCAAGGGGGTGAGAGATTCACATGGAAATGCTCACCACTATACCTCGTGGAGCCTGACAACACCCAAGCATAGCCCTCTACCCCAAACTATAAGGGAGCTCTTCCCCTGTTCCCAGAAAACGACTTGAGGTAGTGTAGAGTAACCTCTGGATCCTGGCCATGTCCCACTCCTGGCTACTGCAAAAATTAACTCTGTCCAGGCTGGAACCAGGGCATTGTCTCCAAACAATGATTTAAAAAAATTCTGAGCAGCCACAGGTCAAAGGGTGCCAGGAATATTCAATGTTTCTCAAAAGCAAGTTACTACATTAAATAAGAGCCTGACTTCCTTTCTCCCACAATTACGGATGCAGCATTTCCATCATCTTTATTTCAACATTAAGCTTCCTTTGTTCAACAAACACGAGACACATTTACAGATGTCTGCTGGGAGGGTACTGTGAATTTTTCTGCCTCCCTTCGCTGCATATTTATGCAATCCATGCTGAGCACTCTTTTGCAGGTAGGAGCTTATGCCTGAAACAATGTTGAATTCCTCGTTTGTAGATCGTGTAACTTTCAACTGATGGAGTCTCATCTGTTACATCTGTTAGCACTTCACTGGGAAGTGTCTTTCCTTGATGGCCTGCCACTCTTCAAGAAGGATCCTTCCCTTTTGTTCCTAATCTCTGCACAGCATTGCTTTGTCTTTGTTAGATGGATCACTTCTCCAGAATTCACAATCTTTAATAAACACATCATCACACAAAATGCTTTCATCTATTCTTTAGATTTTGTAACATCTCTAGAAATTATTTTGTTCCTTCTATGTGTTTTGCATAAAGTTGTCAGTAAATCTATTTACTTCACTCTCAGAGAACTAAAGTTTTTACTTTCTAAAAAGTCCCTTTGTTCTTCTCCGAGTTCGGTAACTATTCATCAGATGGCTTGCACTCTTTGGTGGTGATTTTTTAACCATTCACCATGATGACTGAATCAATCATACACAAGCCCAGGACTCAGATATCCCACTGGTATCAGTGTAAAAAAAAAAATCTAAGATGCATATTTTTATTATATGCAAAATACTTGCAGCAGAGTCCTGAAGTTTTACATTTCAACATGTGTTAAAAATTGACATCATCCAATTTCCCCATAAAAATACACTTGGCATTCTGTACTGTATATAAAAAAGTTACTCACCTGTATCACAAAAATTCTGCTTCATATTCTGGGATTTGCTGATTAATGAAATGCGTGCAATGAATCAGTACAAAAACAAAATATCCTTTCTCACCCATACTTGGGTGTGGACATCAGGTTTTTATTTATCAGTATTAGTAAAAAAAGTAGCACATAGGAGACCCACTTCTAACAGGGTAATTATTAAAGTCGGTAGCAGGATTTAGACAACCAAAAAAGGACCACAAGGGAAAACACCCAACAAAGAGAAGCGGGAACCCAGTTTATGTGGTACTGAAATTCAGTTGTACTTCAAAAAAGACGTGTAGGAAAGATGGCCTGGTGACAGAGGGTAAGCAGGGATGAAAAAAGTTTGAAATTTTGAGCTTTTCTTCACCAAAACATCAATTCTGGAATTTCACTACTTGTGTAAGTAAGAACAGAGATCTGTCTGGGGACTCATAGCCTTCAGAACTAATGAAGACAAAATACTTAAGTTTAGGTGTGTCTGACCTTTTTGCACTTTGCAAGTTTGAATTGTTGCATGTCGTAGCCGAGATTGATCCCATTCGAGTTAGACACCAACATTAGGTGACCTCATTAGGATATGGAAGTAAGCTATTAAATAATACAGGGAAAGAGAAAATTGTGTCAGGGAAAGCTGAAATTGAAGCAGCACTGAAATGACTGGTAGTGCTGCTTACCTGGCCAAGAAACAGGTCGAGATTAGCCTTCAAATGTTGATGGTTTCACTCAGGCACAAAAACTTCAATGCAATAAACTCAATCTTAAAAGCCTTATCTTCTTAAGTCCTAAGGCAGAGAGTTCTCTGAAGAGTTCAGAAGGCCTATATTGGTCAGAGAATACTTCATTATTTAAATCTTGGCTAAACTGAGTAATTGTGTTCATACAAATCAATCAGATCATAGAATCACAAAATATCCTGAGTTGAAAGTGACATACAAGGATCATTTGAATCCCGTTCCTGGCCCTGCACAGGACATCCCCAGAACGTGCCTGAGAGCATTTTCCAAATGCTTCTTGAACTCTGTCAGGCTTGGTGCTGTGACCACTGCCCTGGGGAATCCCTTCCAGGGCCCCACCACCTCTGGGTGCAGAAACAGCACATAAGCCCCCCCTGACAGTTTCATGCCATTCCCTTGTGTCCTTGTAGTAAACCACTTGGACCTTATGGCTAAACTTTGCTTTAAACAAGCTGTTTCTGAAACCATCATTAAGAAATAGACCCTGAAGTGTAGCAGTCTGAAGTGTAGTTGGTCTCTTTCCTACACCATGAGCCAGCACTGTGCAGCCTCAAAACTCAGGAAGTTCACTGAGGAACTTTCTTCAGAAGCTTTGTCCAGGCACGCACAGACGCACACAATCCCCCCCATCTCCTCAATGCCACCAGACTTCCAGAATCTCCCAAGAAGATGCATGCCCAGAACTGCTCCCAGAGGAGGTTTTGGGGTGCTTACTGGAAGAACCGGGATTATAAGAACCCCAATTTTTGATGTGTACATTGATCCCCACCCCAAACGGACCTGCAACCACAGACAACGATCACCCACGCATTGCTGGAGCCATGGGTGGGGATATCTCTCTATCTCTTCTTCTACCTGTCTTTCCCTACTTTTCCCTTTACAATTTCCTCTCTTAGGGTGACCATACATCCCAGGATGGCTATACACACCTCTTTTCCAACCTATTACATTTTTTTTCCTGGTTACGGTTTCAAAGCAGTTGTTCTAATAAAATTCATTGTTCGGTTATTTAGCAACATTTCGCTTCAATCCATCCCAGGGCATCTTTTAACAATGAACCTGGTTGCAACAGTCCTGTCACTGGTCACCAGAGAGAAGACATCAGTGCCTGCCCCTCCTCTTTCCCTTGTGAGGAAGATGTAGACAGCTAGGAGGTCCCCTCTTCTGCAGTCTCCTCAGCCTCCTCTTCTCCAGGCTGAATAAGCCAAGTGACTTCATCTGCTCCTCATATAGCTTCCCCTCCAGGCTCTTCACCATCTTTGTAGCCCTTCTTTGGACATTTTCTCATAGCTTGACGTGGTTTTGCAATGGAATTCCCCAACGTAGTGTTCCCACTGAAACACTCCAAACCACACGCTGCTCGCCAACTCCCCACTCCCCCTTCCCTTCTCCTGTGGAGAGATAGAGAGAAGAAGTGGAGGCGCAAAAGGTAAAGATCATGGATTTAAATAAGAACAATTGACTGGAAACAGCAATGGAATAAAACCAAACATAACAGAAACAATAATGATACCAGAGGTAGAAGAGAGGTGAATGATTCACATGTGATTGTTCACCATACAGAACCCAGGGCTACCCTGACCGCTCATTTCACCACTGGCCCGACTAAAAGGAACCCTTTTCCTCCTCCTCCTCCCTGCCTCCTGTGGGAGTAGTATAGAATAACCTTAGGGTCCCAGCCACGGCTGCTCCTGGCTACTGCAAAAATTAACCTTGTCCTGGCCAGAATCAGGGCAAAGCTTTATATATTTCTTACATTGTGGTGCCTAAAACTTGACACAATACTCAAGGTCAAGTCACAGGCAGATGCTGGTGCCAAAGGTGGAGCCCTTACCAGGGAAGTGACATGTCCATCTTGGTAAGCGTTGTCCATCTCTGTGCAAGCATTGCTCAGCAATAACAAAGACATCCCTGAATTATCAACATTGTTCACAGCAGAAACCCAAAACCACAGCCCCATACCAGCTACTATGAGGAAGATTAACTCTACCCCAAACAAAAGCAGCAGAAAATTTCATTTCTTTTTTTAACATTTTAGTTACTTCTAACCATTATTTTAAAATAGAAAATAGCAGCTAAAGTTTTAAATCAACAACAGAAACTCAAGTAGTAACTGCAGTTCATTATTAGCTTAGAAGAAAACAGAGCAGTGACTATTTCCCTAATTGTCCTTAAAGTCATTATTACATATGCAAGTACAATTTGGTACTCTCCAGAGTCTTTCCCTCATTACACTCTGTGATTCACTAAATTACACGATTGTGATTAGTGCGGCAATGGGTGTCCAAGTGGTATCAGGCAACTACAGGGCTCCTTTTGCGGAGGTCAATTTAATTACATTGTGCATGACAGAAACCAGGCCAACTGAGTACTGCCTTTGCCATCAGCAATTGACACCTGAGTGTTAATGAGCTGGTAATTAAGAGTTGGCACAGACAGGCACATTTTAGTGTTTGGGACTGGGATTACCATATGCTTCAATGTCTCCATGCTAAAAGCCCGAAGTTATTCATTTTTTTAAACTATACGGGATTCTAAAATAAAGGGAAATTATGGCATTTGCAAATAACAAGCAAGAAAACACTTTTAATCATGACTGAATGGTGCCTGTCATAATCTTTTGAGAAATCCCCTCCTCCTACTCGTAATCATTTTGCCAGCATTTTATTTTTTGTAAGATATGTTGTATTGGGTTAGTGTGGCCAGGTTTTGGTAGTGGGGTGGGGGAGGAGGGGAAGCCTACAGGGGTGGCTATCTGTAAGAAGCTGCTGGAAGCTTCCTCCATGTCCGGCAGAGCCAATGCCAGCTGGCTACAAGATGGATGTGCCACTGGCCGAGGCTGGGCCAATTAGAAATGGTGGTAACACCTCCGTGATAACAGATTTAAGAAGAAAGGGCAAAAAACCCCGTTGTTGCACAGTTGTAATGGTGGCCAGAGAAAAGCAGGGTGAGAACATGTGAGAGGAACAACTCTGCAGACACCGAGGTCAGTGGAGGAGGTGCAGGAGATGCTGCAGGCACTGGACCTGGGATTCCCCTGCAGCCCTGTGGTGCAGCCCATGGTGAGGCAGCTGTGTCCTCACAGCCCATGGAGACCCACAGGGATGCAGAGATCCACCTGCAGCCCCTGGAGACCCATGATGAGCCATGCTGGAGCAGCCTCCTGGCAAGGACCCGCAGACCCCTGGAGAGAGGAACCCACGCTAGAGTAGGTTTCTTGGCAGGACTGGTGACCCTGTGGGGGGACCCACATTGGAGAAGGCCATGCCTGAAGGACTGCACCCTGTGGAAGAGTGAGCCATGTGTGAGCAGTTCACAGAGAGCTGTTGCTTGTGGGATGACTCACTTTGGAGAAGTTCATGGAGAATTGTCTCCCATGGGAGGGACCCCATTCTGGAGCAGGCGAAGGACTCCTCTCCCTGAGCAGCTGCAAAACAACGCGTGATAAACTGACCTTACACTCCCTCCCCCTTCTCTCTGCTCAGTTGCAGAGGAGGAGGCAGAGCTGGGAAGGAGGGAGGGGTAGTGGGAAGGTGTTTTTAAGAGTTTACTTCTCCTTATGCTGCTCTGATTTTGTTAGTAATAGATTCAATTAATATTCCCAATTCGAAACTGTTTTGCCTGGGACAGTATTTGGTGTGTGATCTCTCCCAGTTCTTGTGTCAAACCATGAACCCTTCATATACTTTTTCTCCCCTGACCAGTTGCAGAGAGGAGTGATGGAGTGGCTCTGGTGGGTGCCTGGCATTCAGCCAGGATCAACCCACTACACCTATTTACCAATACACGCTCACACTGGAACTGCCACAATCAAAGGCATGTTTTAAAGTTTGTTCAAAAGTAAAGCAGCATTGTTATTAATTTCACTACGGCTGTTTGGCCTAGAAAAATTTAATCAGAACCGAACGTGTATTGAAAAATCTTTCCTACAATTCAGAAGTCAATTCCATATCTTTCTCAAAGAAAAGAAAAACCAAAGTTGGTAAACATTAACAGACGTGCCTTTTATTTCTAAGAACTATAAATACAGAAATGTTAGTTGGACTGATCCTGCTTTTTTTTACTGATTTCTCTAAGTTGTTATGGTATCTTTTCCATTTTCAAAATGAAATCTTGTGTTCCAGTCTCTTCACAATATAGCTTTATAGAAAAGTCATAAATCTCTGCACTTCTAAATATTCAGGATGCAAGTTCTTGAATCTTTGGTATCATTCATAATATTGGTTTTAACTTTTTGTGACGCTTTTCTCAGCAAAAATTGATTACCAAGCTCTTCCTAGAAAAAGAGAAAGGCGTGGGTTTGTCTGCAGTATGACTTAGGGAGGGTGGAATGGCTGGCTGCTTCTGCAGAAGGGAGTGGGAGACGCAAAAGGCAGCTCTGCTGGAGCTGCTTTCCCAACACTCTTACTCTCCTTTGAAAACAATCTCTACAGACTGTCCAAACTTATGAAGAAAAAAGAAGAGGATGAAGGAGTGTGATCTTAAGGTGAACTGAAAAGTGACTGGCATGAAGGAGAGTTTGATGGCAGTTCGGTAGGGGGGAGGTGGGGAAGGAGACCAGAAAATTAGAAGAAAAAGCTATGAGGAAAGGAAACCACCTCTGAAACATAATCCCAGAAATATAATTCCCAAAAAACATAGGAAAGTTAGAGAGTTGGAGAAGGACAAGCTGTGTGGTAGGTAAACCACATCTGGAAAATAATCCCAGAAAATCAGTACTACCAGCACTCATGATCATGCTGCAGATATTTCAATTTTAATTTATCGTCATATTCCTCAAGTCCTGTGACCCTTTGCAGCTCAACTTTAAACTTCAAATAATAAATATTTCTAACTATCAGAGAGATTTTAAGATGAGTATGTAAACCGAGTAAGGCAAATCGAAAACACTCGAACGACTTTTAGCGTTTTTATAAGTCTCATGAGGTTAACTCTGCATGTTCAGTGTAAGGATTATTATAAAAAAAAATATTTCTGTGATGCGGCATGTATAGCATTTGTGGCTATAATTCCTGTATCTTGATTTTGTTAAATAGTAGTGTGATATGATACTGTCAGGCCCAAGCAATGTTACACCATTCATTTTTGGGTTTTACAAGGGACCCTGGCTGAGCACCCAAGCCTGCAGCAAGCTTTAAAGCCATGGTTCCCTTGCAGCAACTACAATTTTTTTACATACTCGGAGTGACTTAGTGCAGTGGCTTAGACAACTTTCTGGTGGCTTTGTGAATCCACAGACTGTTCACATCAGGTGAAAATTATAGTAACTTTACTGAATCCTAGTTGTGGGATTAACTCCTAATTTTTTCTTCAATGGAAGAGGTTGGGGTTTTTCTAATGCAGCTGAACCCTCTGTAGGACATACAGCCTTTTATATGCAGATTTCTGTAATTATGCTTTGAAATAGCTTTGAATTCCCAGTGGCTTAAAGGAGAACATGAAAGGGCAAATGGTAGGCTGAGCTGAAGGATATGAAAGTGGCATGTACGTCCATCTAAAATTAGATGTAGGGACGAACAGCTCTTTACACAGCCACACCATCTCTTGACAAGTTATTGAAGGATCTTTGCAGCCACAGAGGAAGACTTGGGTAGCACAGGAACACTGCCTGGGGACAGCTTCTCAACTTATATTTTCCTTTTTTAGTACCAAAAGATGAGCAAGTGATGAGTAAGGTGGGAGAAGGAGACCTCCAGGAAAACTAATCCACGGCTAATCTACATGCCCCCAAGTGCCACATATACACATTTTTGAGCCCTTCCAGGGATGGTGATTCCACCACTTCCCTGGGCAGACTCTTCAAATGCCTGACCACCATTTCAGTGAAGAACTTTTCCCCAATACCCAATCTAAACCTCTCCTGGAGCAGCAGGAGGCCATTTCCCCTTGTCCTAGAAGCCCTTGTTGAGGTGGAGGTTTTTTCCTCCAACCATGACAGGCTGAGAGAGATGGAACTTTTCAGCCTGGACAAGAGAAGGCTCTGGGGAGACCTTCCAGTACCTAAAGGGGCTGCAAGTGATGTGAAGATGGATTTTTCACAAGGGCATGTTGTGATAAGGCAAGGGGGAATGGCTTTAAACTGAAAAAGTTTAGACTAGCTGTTAGGAAGAAATCTGGGCTAATTAAGTGGCATCTGGGCTAGAGCTTCCCCTGCCGAGGAGGCTGGCTCAGCTGAGTGTGGCACGGCCAGCGCCATGTGCTCATGCGCTGCAAAGGCTCTCTGCCCTTATAAAAGGCTCAAAAACCCCAAACAAACTCCCAAAAAACCACCAAAACCCCACCAAGATGCCTCAACCAAGGAGCTGGTGTAGGCTTGGGGCACTGTAGGATGGTATTTTGGAGCATTACTGTGGATGCATTTCCCTTCTAAGCAGTACCAAACATTGAACCTCAGCACCGGGGTATTTTTTTTGGTTGACAGAAGCCAACCTCTGTTCTCTGCTTATTGGTATGGCTCTAAAAATACTAAAAATAAAGGCATAATAAATGATGAAATAAAGCTGAGTGGAAAATAACTGCTCTGGAGGTAATATTTTCAGAATCTTGAAGTTCTCTATGTATATTGATAAAAGCTTTTCTATTTTTTTAAAGGCTGAAGCAGTAGGAGATTTGCCTCAGCTAAAGACAGGCTGAAATCTAAGAATTTAAGAAACTTGCTCTGCCACGGTAGAGGGGTGATGGTTGCGTACAAGCTTTAGAAATATCCCCCTTTTTCATTCAATATCCACAGAAAGCCACTGCCTTGATCTAGCCAGTTTGAAGACTAAAACAGAAACCTTCATTTTCCTCAAGTGCTTGAAAATGGATTATCTCAGTTCAGAGGTTATAAAGAAACAATGAGAAGACTGAACATGCACTAGGATTTGGTTGTGCTATAGCTAGATGTGTCTAAATGGTACTATTGTTGAATTGTTTGTGGTTTGGAATGGCTTGGAGATGGAACAGAAAATTGTGGTAGCTCTGGATGTTTGAGAATAGTACAAATACTTTACAGATGTTAAGAGTGTTACTCTTGGGTGGATGAACTATTTAGAGCAGCTCCCCAAACTTTTATGATTGCATGTCTGTAACAGGGAAAAATGTATGTATTACAAATTATACACATGCACTACTGTGCTAAAATATTATGGACATCGTAAAACATACACAGAAATAGAAAGGGAAAAAGATAAGGAAAAGAAGAAACAATCCTATTTTAAAAATATTTTTATTTCATTTATTAAGTGCACAAAATTTTTTTCTGCACGCCAGTGGATTGTCTCGCACAGTCCCTGGGGTACATATTCCCCACTTTGAGGGCCACTGACTTAGAGCATCTGTAGAGTCGACCAAGTAAAGCAACCAGCTTTCAGTGCGGTAGAAACAAGAGATGGCATAATTTGAAGTGCTTTTATGACTGTATAGTTCATTGTCCTATTTCTAACATGCTCATTTCCTTCCCCTCTTTCCCTGCATTAAAATTTTTCACTAGATTATCAGCTTCATGAGGTCATATATCTTAATTCAAATTCACTGAGAGTGAGAACTGAATTTGTCTTGAAAATACACAATGAACTTAGTTATACCCTTTGCCATGATCATTATCTTGCAACTGCTTCTAGAGCTAAAGTTTTGCAAAAGCAAGTGAAGTTTTAATGAAGTTTTTAGATTGCAGCAATAGCTGAAATCTTGGATGTTTAAAGTATTTTGAAGGGATCTTGAGATCAAGACATTAATTTCTGGGAAACTGGACACAAGGTGGTATATTGAAGTTCAGGCATATGCTCTACTTTCATTTTTAGATGCTGTTTCTTTTCTCTGCTTCTAGCTGTTCTTCTGCAATGAAAAAAGTGACAAGAACACCAGTATGAATGATACATTTTCTTCCCTGTAACCAACAAATTTTTGGCAGTGGGAAGAGAGAGGAAGCTTAGTGAGAAGTATGATTTTTCTGGTAAGATCTCATATCTTGGAATTATATGGTTTGTCTTTTGCTTTTAGTCAAGGAAATTACTTTTTAAAAGTTTTTTTGAGAAGGAAAAAGGTTATATGTTTTCATTATGAAAGTGAATCCTTGCTCCCAGCGGATGTGTAGTACCTTCACTCACACTATCAAATGAAAGATGAGTAATTAAATAGGAATATTTCCATGTTCAGCAGCTCACTGGTTCTATAGCCTCACAAAACCCAGCTGTTGTGGTCGGGGTGTGCTTTAGAGGGCTAAAATCAAAAGGGAAGACAGTGCAGGTCCACTCTAACTCAATGCAGTGATCCTTGAGCCTACCTCAGGTGTCTCCAGCATGAAATCCTGACCTCAGTAAAAAGTTTTCCTCCTTGCCCCCACGAGAGAGATGCAAACAGGTGCTGTGGTTGCTGTTTTACTTCTGGGACCTGAACTAGTCTTTGCAGGGCAGTACACTGTGCTGACCCTTTTTACTGACCTCTTTGAGGTCTTTCAATTGATATGTCCAAACTGATGTCTACAGACTGTATGGCTCCTGACAGGTTCTGCTTAGAGGAAAAACCTCTGAAGAGTCTTTATATAGTGTGTAGAGCTTGTTAAAAACTGGATTCCAGAATGGAATTCCTGAACAGCAGACGTCTCCAGTCAACTGACAGGGAATGCTGACTCAAAAAAGGATACCGGCGTCTATTTTTTTATTTCTTCATTACACAGGAAAGCAAGGTTCTGTTTCAGACAATTATCATGCAAACTGGCATTGAGTTAGGGTAAAATTTCAGGGAATAGGTTGGGTGCTTAGTGTTTGGAGTAGTGCAATCAGGATGCATAACAAATATATTGCTGATCAGGCAAGCTGAATGTAATATTAAATGTATGTAATATTTAGTCATGGATGCAAAAAACAGGGAAGGGAAGGGAAGGGAAGGGAAGGGAAGGGAAGGGAAGGGAAGGGAAGGGAATGNGAAGAGAAGAGAAGAGAAGAGAAGAGAAGAGAAGAGAAGAGAAGAGAAGAGAAGAGAAGAGAAGAGAAGAGAAGAGAAGAGAAGAGAAGAGAAGAGAAGAGAAGAGAAGAGAAGAGTGTCGGGTGACGGTTGGCAAAGGAGAGAAAGAGACAGGGCAGATTGCTTGGATGCAATAAGCCAATTTATTGATACAAAGCAGGGTATTTATACTATTTTGCAGCTGCTCATTTTACGTAAGTAAGTATTGTTATGACAACCCTATCTATATTTTTTGACAACATTACAACATCGCAACCTCATCCTACGTAAGCGGATATGCCCTATCTATAGTTTTCGGTACAGATACATTCCAAGCATTTCTTCCCCCTTACACGGGTAGGTTGGGGGTGGCAGGCCTCTCGGCCTGCCACGGTTTGCGGCCTAGCAGTGTAAGCGCGTTCACCTCTGACAGGAGTTCAGCAGTGCTTGCACTCCTGCTCTCCAGCTGTATCCCCACAGAAGGGAAAGGAAGGGAAACTGTACCTGATGTCCTGGGAGCTGTTGCACTCTTGGACATATTTTACTTTCCTTGGCAAAGAAAGAAGGAGAAATTGCTCCTTTCCTAGCGTGCTCAGACTGAGGAAGGCTCTGGTGGACAAAGCGAAGCAGTCAGCTAATGAGAAAGGCAGCAAGTGGAGATGCTGCTTTCAGCAGGGAGCTGCTGGCCAAGCCCAGCTGCAGGGGGGGAGTTTGAAGACCTAAGAGAGGTTTGTCTGATTGCTGCTCAACTTGAGAAAGGGCTGAAAGCTGTGGGGCTAGTAATCAGGACTGTGAGGGACCCCTACCCTTATTTCAGGGATGTGAGTAGAGGGAGAGAAATATTTCTCCTACCTCAGCACTTTCTCATTCTGATAACCTACTGGATTTTTTTTTTTTTTTTNCTGCTTATGTGTCACCTTGCAAAAGGATCTCTGGGTGCATTCTGATACAACAATGAGCCTATGAGCCTGTTCTCTTGGAAGAGGCATAAAAGGATTAGGCAGTCACCCCTCCAAGTTTTGTTGAGCTCAAATCTCAGTATGATTCTGGATTTTGTTTCAGCCTGGTCTGTTTCTTTTAACGTGGAGAAGAAATTTGATTTGAGGAATGGGAGGTAATTTCTTTCAATAGCAAAAATGCATTTTTGGAAATTTAAGTTACAGATACTTAACATTTACTTTTTGTTACGTAGGCGGTTTTGTGTCTTTTGATGCAAAAAAATCTTGATTTTCTTTATTTAAGAAAAAGACTACTTTTAAATTGTTTACAGATTTCTTTTCCATTCATAGAGGGTAAGGTCTCTGAACTTTTCTGATGAAAATAACCTCACCTAATTTGAAAGAAATTGCATTTCATACTGCTGTCTTTAAAGCACCTGGTTATTGTTGTTGCATACAATAAAACTGCTTCTTATAAGTCTTTTTCCATGAAAATGTCTTTAATCATGCTGGGGAGAAAACTATTTTCCCTATTTTCACTTCTTGCTTAATATTTATCTTCCCCACTACATTTGTGATGTAGGTAAACAAGCATGCCATTGGAAGGTTCAAGAAGTGATTTAATGATTGTAGCCCTTATCTATCCTTTTAATTGTTGAAACTACTTTATATTTATATTTTGTGGATGCTTCACTGATGGCTGTGTGGACTGGTATGTGGCACCTCACTCTCCAGTGATTTATTTCTTTGAAAAATCAGTGCTCGAGAACTGACCTTTTAGAAATGAAGGTAGATGTCAAGACTGAAGGTCTTCATTCCTCGCCCTCTTACAACAAAATATGAACAGGTGGGCTGGTAGGTCCCGCATGCAGGGTGATGTCTCCAATGGGCTCGGTCCCAGCGTTTGCAGACAATTAATTTCATAATACATTACGAAGGAATTGTCTGACGGTGATTAGTCTCAAATGCACCCGAGGCTTAAGATGCTGACCTGTAGCACCTGGCATGCTCTTCATCCCTTGAACCTCTTCCCGTTTCTTACAGACGCTGCAGATAAATGAGCAAATGTTAGATTTGGATGACTGAAGTGAAACCCTGGTAATTTTACTGTTAGACTGATTTTTGTAGGGAAATCAGAAATAAAACTCCCAAGGAAACAGATATAAAACTCCCAAGCTATTCCTATCCATTCCGATCCTTTCTTACTCTTTTTTAGCAACATTAAACTTAGATCTAAGCCTGAGGTCTTGAATCCCTTTCATCCCTCCTATCCTCATTTGCTTTTGACAAACTATCTTTCCTTTCACTTTGACTCGTAAGACTAGATTATCTTTGACATGAGAGCTGGGTCTCTAGTGAGAGGCAAGAGTGGTGAGGCATGAGGTTCTTGCACCCACTGATTCTCAAATCAACACTCCTCTTGAAATGCAGCTGCATAGATTAACCAGGTACCCTCTGCAGACTTGCCCAGAAGCATACAAGGTTGTGAAATGCCTACAGCTTGCTTAGCTTCACCCTTTTCTGTATCCGGATCCACCAGTTTTGTTGACTTTGCTATCTCAGGATATAAATTGTGGTACTTAGTGATTCAGACCTTGGGCAACAGTCATGTGAAAGAATTTACATTCCTCTGCATGTAAGAGTTACATGCTTTAGCATGTTTATTCAACTGTTCTCTGAAGAAATCAGACTAAAATGCTGCTTAATAAATTAGGTTCCATGCTAAGGGTTGCACAGCACTCAGAAGAGTAGAGAGGACAGACTTCCAGGTGCTGTTATGAGCTTTCCTCATCACATTGAGCCTCAATTTGCTTGGAGCCACAGAACTATTACTTGCTTTTCATCCAGAAAATATGGACTTACATGTGTGTGTTCTGTCAGTCCCTAGGACAGGCAGCCCTGCCTGCTTCTCTGTGGCTGATAGGGATTAAATCATGGTCTATAACAGACTCCCACCAGGATGGTGGCCTTGTTTGCCTTCCCCCGATACTTACCTATGGGCACTCGACCTTATCGTCACTGTCCTCAAGTTCTATAGTGTCAAGAACCTTCCTAACCTACAGAGCCATCCCTCCACCTCTTCTCCCTCTCATGTCTCTTCTGAAGAGCTTGTAGCCATCCATTGCGGTGCTCCAGTTATGCGAGCCATCCCACCATGTTTCTGTGACGGCGACTACGTCATTGCTTTCTTGCTGTACCACGGCTTCCAGCTCCTCTTGTTGTTACCCATGCTGTGTGCTTTAGTGTACGTGCACTTCAACTGGGCTGCTGATTTCACCCCTGACTCTGGCTTACCACCCTTGGGCTTGTTTCTGGAGAGCCTAGTAGCCTAGTTGCCTAGAAGCCTAGTTGTCTAGTAGTTCTTCCCCCTTCAAGCCTAGTTTAAAGCCCTCTCTGTCAGCCCTGCCAACTCATGGGCTCGATCCTTTTGCCCTTGACAGAGAGCTGGAGCCCATCTGATTCCAGCAGGCCTGGTGCCAAAAAAAATTACTCCATGATCAAAAAACTCAAAATTCCACTGATGGCACCAGCCCTTCAGCTATTCATCGATAATGTGGGTTCTCCTGTTCCTTTCATCATTCATCCCTGTTCCTGAAGGGATTGAGCAGAACACTACCTATACTCCTGCCCCACCAATCAATCGACCCAGAGCCTTGAAGGACTTTTTAATTACCCTGGTGCCCTTCTTATCAGCCTCAGCACTGGCAACCAAGAGTGGAAAATAAGAAGAGGGCTGATTATATTAATTATATAATCTATTACTGTTATATAATATATTAATATTAATTATAACAACTATAATATAATTTATTAATTACATTATATATTATAACTAGGAGAGAGCTGGAAGAAAATTGTTAGCCTAGATGGGGAAGTACATTCTGTTTCTTCCTGTATTGCTGTCAGTGAAGAGAATAAGCAGTATCTGCCCGTGGGTAGATTCTTACATTCTTTAATTCCAGGAGCAAGGAGGACTGAAGAAGCCCATCCAGGGACAGCATTTTTTTGAGCAACCTGATCCATTGCTTCTACTTAGGTTAATGGTGGTAGTTTGAAGAGTTGATTTTTAAAAACAGCTTTTTTATGCTACATAATCTTATAAAACTCTGTTTAGAAAGATTAAAAATACATAAAACTTTATTTTAAAAAGAGTTCTTCATAGTGAATATTCCAGATTGACTTTAAGGGAGATGTGCAGAAAACATGAAAGCTAACCAGAAGAGTGCTAAAGCCTTTTTCATGGGTTTCATTACACACCTGATGCAAAATTAGAAGATAACACTACTTTTTTTTTGATATTTGATCACCTGGATTATGATTAATAAAGAGTGGAAGGAACTAGACCTTCAGAACACTGCTGTTCTTTAAAGGATGAAATAAGTGGTAAGCTTCATTGCCTGCAATGCTGACCCTAGACTGTAACTAGCAGTCCTTGGAAAATAGCAAACAGGAAAGAGAAGAAAGCGACAAGAATAACCTGTGCCATTCAATAAGATCATGTGAACTTTCAGGATGTATTTGCACATATAGCAATACAATTTTTTAAGAAAAAAAAAATGTCTTTTTCACAGTTCATTCTGAACTCTCCAGACATCTGAAGAACCTGATCCTGCATAACATTACTTTGTATACTGAATTTGAAGTTCACTGTTTAATTTCTGGTATAATTTTGGATTATAGAATTGCTTTGAAATAAGACTTAGTGGAACATGATTTGAGCTGCATCACTTGTGAGGAGCAAAAGAGGTGACTGTAATATCTCAAAAGTATGAAAGACACGTAGTGGAGCAAAGAAGGCACTAATGTGCTCAGAACAAATATGTATATAACTGATATTACAGAATCGTTATAGGAGGAGAACTGCTGGGAATTTATTTACATAACTATAAAACACTTCCTATCCCAGAAAATGTGCTGGACTGGAAAAAGTTGCAAGTTATTTAATATGACAGAACAGAAATCTAGCTGCTGCTGAAAACAGAAGGTGAAAACACGGAATGGACGGGTGATATTTAATGAACAGTAGCTGTGTATTATTGAACATCAGAAAAGGATCTATATAGCCAGATTAAAGACAGATGACCTTTTTAGAGTTTAGTTAACCTTTTGGTCACTTTTGAGAGTTATCACTTAGGAAGATAAAGGTCAAGCTGGAGCTTGGTCTTCATATATTATTTTTTCCTGTGATGAAAGGTATGCCTTTCTGCTCTGCTTTCTTAAGGAGCTGTAGGAGGAGTTCAGTTTAACAAGAATAGTGTGTGGAATGCTTTTATGTTTTCCTAATCCTTGTCAAAATGATTTTGAAGAGGGAGTCCTTTTGTACTAAATGGATGGTCCTTGATCTTTAATCTTTTCGGTATCTTCCTGTTAGTGTAAAAAAAAAAATTGTGAAAGAGATCAATGTTTTATATAAATTGATGCATTACTTCAAAATAATTGCTCTAAGTTGCACCAAGTAATCTTTGGTTTTGGGTGGGAAGAAAGACAAATTATTGTGCCCACGAACTCCAGAATTAACCCCAGTAACTGTATTACAGTAATCTATGGATTAATGGGTGCACAGACTCCTGATTAGCCAATTGTTTGTGAACATGGCACATTGATTTATAGCTACTCCAAAGAAAACCATGGCTAGTCCTTTACTAGGAAACCTGTTCAACAGTTGCTGATTCTCTGACAGATTATTGGTTTGGTGTCATGTGGGGTTTTTTGGTCTTTTTCTGTTTGCTTGTTTTGTTGGTTGTTTTTTTTCTTGGTTGTTTTTATTTTCTTTTTTTTTATTATTTGCATGCTTTAGTCCAGCATTTATGTAAAATTGCAGGCTTACTTCAGACAGCTGTTTAACTAGTTTCAGCATTTAGGTTGCTGATAGAGATGGGAGAACACTTTCTGAATTTTGTTAGGCTATTTTCATCTACCCTTTTTTAGCTGGCATAGGATCAAAATGAAGTAAAATTTTGCATCACCCAGGAAACAGATGCATACATCTCTGGGTATCCAAGGATTTGCTTAGTGGTTTCTGTGGAAGTTGAATAGTTCTCTGGAGAGTGAACTTGATACCCAGGGAAGCGGTACTGTGGGTGAGAGATACTGAAGCTGACACTTTTCCTTCTGCCTCTCATGAGAGCAGCAGACAGGGCCTGACAGTAGTTTTGAACACAAAGACTAGAACATGTAGAAAATAAAGAACTCTTCTCTAAGTGCAAATATTGAAATATCTGGCAATGACCAGTTTTCATTTTTTTTTCTAAAACTTTAACTTAACATTTGCAGTAATCAGATAAGTCTTATGCTAACATTAGTTTTAGTGAATGTTTTATGGAAGGTTTGAATTGAATAGGAAAAATAACTCTTCCGCCAACCCTCTTGGAACACCATGCAGGCTGTGGAATTCTGTGTTACACAAGAACTGGCCAAGTGAAAGTATTTCCAGGCCAGCTTATGGAACCATTAGGGTTGGAAAAGACCTCCAAGACCATTGAGTCCAACCTTTGATCAAACAGCACCTTGTCAACTAAACCATAGCACTAAGTGCAACATCCAGTTGTTTCTTGAACACTTCCAGGGATAGTGACTTCACTTTCTGGGCAGCCCATTCCAGTGCTTAACCACCCTTTCCATGAAGAAATTCCTCTTGACGTCCAACTGAACCTCCCCTGGTGCAGCTTGAGGCCCTTTCCTTTTGTCCTGTTACTTGTCACCAGGGGGAAGAGGCTGACCCTCGCTTTACTACGACCTCCTCTCAGGGGGTTGTAGAGAGCAGTAAGGTCTCCTCTGAGTCTCCTTTTCTCCAGACCAAACCACTCATTAAGCTCAGCTGCTCCTCACAAGACTTACCCTCTACACCCTTCAGCAGCTCTGTTGCTCTTCTCTGGACTTGCTCCAGCACCTCAATGTCTTTCTTGAAGTGAGGGGCCCAGAACTGGTGTCACAGGTGAGGCCACACCTCAAGTACTGGGTACAGAGAAGGGCAACCACTGCCTTGGTTCTGCTGGCCAGACCACTTTCGCTACAAAACAGTGCGCCATTGGCCTTCTTGGCCAGCTGGGCACACGCTGGCTCCTGATGACTCTACTGGGGGATACCTGGTTCTTCCCCCTTGCCCTGCTGTAGAACAGAGTAAATCTTCTCTTCAGCTTCTTCATGCTATGTGAAGTTTTGTAGGTTGCTGCTCCCTCTCTCCCCCCTAGTTTTGAGATAGCAAACTAATCTACTTAATCCTCTTCTAAAGAAGATTTTCCCGTATCTTTGATTATCCTCACAACGTTCTGCATATTTTCTACTTTTTCAATGTTTCTGAAATGGGATTAATAGAATTGTATGCAATATGAGTTCATAAATGTCTGTATAGTCTTTGGGAGAAATAGCTTGATGCTTTTTGGTTTACTGTTCCTTTCTTAATAATCTCAAACCTTCTATTTGTCTGCTTTTGAATAGTGAGTTAATGCTGGTATTTTTCCTCAGTGGTAACTTTCTCCTTATTGTTTATTTTTTTTTTTTGTGAGGCAGAAAACATTTTATTCCCTCCGTGTACATCTTTGCATTCATCTTTGTCTTCACTCATCTGCTTAAGGTAGTCTCCAACCTGTCACAGTAATCCTCAGCTCTTAAACGATAAACTCTATACCCTACTGTCCTTTCTCTTTGTGCGTCATCTTCCTTTCCGCCTCGTCTTGATCACTTGAGTGCACTGAACAGTGAAGAACCATATATATTTCAAGGACTGACTTAGCAACTGCTTTGAAAGGGCAATTTACTTTTTTCATTAATAAGTGATCAAAAGATAGGAGGCGAAGGGTGGGATCTTCTCTTATCTAATTACAACTCAGTTTCTTTAGGAGCCTTTAATGAGGATTTGCGACAAAAGCTTCTAGGAAACATGAGTATACTTTATTGACAAGATTATCCCTGTGTTCCATGACCCCTTTGAAGGGCTTCAGCTCAAACTGAGAAGTGATTTCTTATCCTAAACAAATCAGACTTCTTTCCCTGGTTTGTGTTCATGTCTGCTAATTTTCTTTTCTTTTTTTTTTTAATGGGTTTTCCTTTTTACTTTGCACACAAGGGATGGATTAAAATTTACTGTTCTCTTGAAACCAGTTTTAAAGATTGTTACATGGCAAACAGACACAACTCCTCTTCTGTATGTGCTCTGCAGGTGACAAGTTACAGGATGCAGTTATTCAGCATCGCTGTATTCAGATTCCCTTAGGACCATTTGGATGAACAGTTGAGTGGCTGTCTGTCATTTTTCTTTTATGTACATTTTGTGAATTTGTTCTAAGATGTTTTCTGCTGATAACTGGGTCAGGTGTTCAGACTCAGCTGTGAAATGAGAGCATTGGCAATGTAGTGAGAATGGGAGTGAATGGCTCTGAGGACTGTGCTGCAATAGCCTGGTTGCTGTGGTTAACATAATCTCTTCCTGTGTGTATATTAAAACACAGACAATCTTGTAAAGCTTTGGCTAGATTTAAATGGGGACTGCCACATCCAGCAAGTGAATGAGGTTTCCTTCACAGGGCAGGGTTTTCTCCTCTTGGCTGTTTGGCTGGACTGTGTCTGCTCTGACTGTGTGAAGTGATGTGAACCAACAGGAATAGATGTACAGAGTGAACTGGGAGGAGCTGAGGACTTCATGTGGATGCATGAAGCATATCAATGCACCTTTTGTCCTTTTTGGTTTATTTTGGTTTAATTTTAATCTGATTCCATGGGCTGACTATCTGCTTGACAGGAGTATAAGGGGTGCTGTGATTTAGCCTACCCCAAAAGGAACCCAGTATCCACCCCACTGTGCAAATTGAAGCACGGTAAATATGTCTGTTTGAAAGCTCTTTAAAGCGTGTTTCCAACCTGCTGATCCCTAAATGTTGAAGCACCTGGTGTTCTGATGGATACTGTTTAAGATCTGCTTCAGTTCTTGGCAAGGCAGGAGACATTGACCCTGAGATTAGCTCAGTTGGTTAGAGAATGGTGCTAATAATGCCAAGATTGTGGGATTGATCCCTGTCTAGAACATTCACTTAAGAGTTAAAGGAGCCTTCTGGATCCCTTCCAACTCAGACTATTCTGTGACTGTGGAGGAGCTTTGAGGAATTTTTCAATAATTGTGTTTCTTCATGGATCTGTTCTTCTGGTGTGTGTAAAAGGATGACTCAGACTCCGTGCTTTCCCATGTTACGGGCACCCGAAGTGGAGTGAGGATTTTTTCATAAAGCTGTGACTGAAGTCTTATTATAGACCTTACCTAAAAACCAATGAAAACTGGCTTATTGTAAGAGGACTTCTCCATTACAAAACTGTTATTAACGTGGAGTTATAATGGACTTAATATTGAAACTGTCTAGGCTGAAATTAAAAGCAGTTTTGCCCGAGTACGAGGTGCCATTGTGGGCATTTATATGTTTTTATTTATAAATTGTGTTGAATGATGTGTCCTTTTGATTCTGCATACTTGATACTGTAGTTTTGGAGCATAGTCTGTGTAGGCCTTTGTTAAGAAGCTTTGGTAATGTAGTTCTTAGAGACTCCTTTTACTCCTAGAAAATAAAAAGTAAGAACAATTCAGCCGGTTACCTCAGTTCTTTGTTATTTGGCTTTTTTTCTTTGGTTAGAAAAGCAATAAGCTTATGAGTTTCTCATAATAATGGAAAGGTCTGGAACAATTTGCATCAACTGTTCTTCAAAATTAGAAAAGAGGAGATGCACATGCCTTCTGATATCTGATGGTCAACTTCGTATTGATGGAAATTAACTTTGATAAGTCTGTAGTTGCACAAAGCAGGATTTACTATGGAAATATGAACAGACATTTAAATCCATAGCATGTTTTTGAGGTGCCACTCATACATATTGTTTTATCTTTAAGTGTTTCTTGTTTGAGCAAGAATAGGATGTGAAAATATCCCTCACGGTTTTATCCCAATTCCTACCTTTAGAGGTCTTTATGCCTTCTTAATTCTGTGTTCTGTATTATCTGTATTTATTTGATGACACAGTAAAAATAAAGCATTGCTAAACATGTCTAGCCCATAAAATGGGATTGATTTCTTTGTAACTAGAAGTCCAGAACAAAAAGTTATGTAAGTACAGTTGATGTTGACTTTTCCTGGAATGGCGATAAAAACGAATGGGGTGCATAATAAAGTACTGATGTAGGAGATTACATGAAATAAATGGAACAAAAAACCTCCGAAGGAATGCATGCTGATAATTGCATGTTAAAACCCTGCATAAGTCAATGTGTGAAAAGATTTTATGGACTAAAATACTCTGTACTTCATGGCTTGTAGAGAGGTATGTGCAGCACTTTAAACAGCAGAAATGCAAGCAAAGTTTTTTGTTTAAGATTAAAAAAAGCCTTCTGATATCTGATGGTCAAAAAGGCCTCCTGGCATAACCAGGACACCAGTGGAACAAGGAGTTGAGTTCCATGTGTTGCTGTTGTTTTCCAAACACACTTAGAACAGTACACGCTGGTGCTGGTGCTGGTGCAGTGTACTTATAGACCTTTCACAGGATATGTGGATGTGGACATTTACTAATTAGATGATAGGTTATTTCAGGGAAGGAGGTTTTCTTGGAAAAAAGCAATTTTGACTGTAGTATAGTATAGTATGCAGTGCTTTCCACACTTCCATAGTACCTTGAAATGGGATTTAAGCATTTCATCAAAAAAGAAATCTATCTACTTATCTAATTGCATTTTTGTGTCACTAGCTTAAGTCACATGCAAAGATTCAGAAATAACTTGTTTCAGTAGATATCTGACAGTGCTGGTCTTAACAGATTTTTTTCTATTAATGTTGGTCTGAATTAGGAGTGTCTTTTAATAAAACATCTGCATCTTAACGAATGTTGAGCAGATTTATGCCCTTTATCTATCCTTTGACCTTAATCCTTATAACTCATCTGTGTGTCCAATCCAGAAATTCACATTAAGTCAGTTATTCTGTCTTTCCTTTTTCTTTGGAGTTTGAGTGAAATAGGGTAAATAATGTATGACACAATTTTTCCTGTGTAGACAGCTCCTCCCCTCTTCCCCTAACTTTTCACATCATCATTATCAGTTTAACACTTTATTAATAAAAGACAGTCTAGTCTTTCCAAAAGAGAAGATATTATGTAGAATAATGGAAAAGTAAGGTAATTGAAACAGTTCTCATTACATTTGTTGGAAATTACATTAATTATGTTGGTGTAAGGCCCCCAAAAACTCACTTGACAAGACTCTTAAAAGGGCTTACGGCTTTTCATGTACTCCAAGTTAGACACATGAGAGAAATACCAACTAAAAAAAAACAACAAAAGCTTTAGTGGAAAGCTTGAGAAAATCAGAGAACTTTGGCAAAAGTTTAGAGCAGCATTTAATCAACATAAAACACTTCAGAAAGCAGTAACTTTAGCCCATTCAACTTAGCAAACTCTAAGCCTATCCAAATTTAAGTTACTCAAAACTCTGAGAAGAGGGAATTAGAAGAAGAAAGACAGAAAATAGATAGAAAATAACAAATATAGTGACCACTCCTGGTTCCAGCAGTGTTCAGCTGACAGAAATTCCAAGAGGAGGAAGGGTCAAGACACGTGCTTGCCTCATGTTTTGGTTTAAGTACCCCTTGGCCTTCCTGGGCCCTTCCCCCAGGTGGGATTTCTGGTCATTTGGCTACTCGGGCTGGATTGGGGCTCCAGGGGTGGGTGTGGAGCATTGTCTCTGCTGTGCCAGGGATTGGCAGCCACTGCCAGCCTGGGATATGGGCTCTGGCGGGGTGGGGTGTATGGAGCAGGGTATCCCCTCACCAAAGGCAAGGCCTGACCTGCCCCTTTTTCCCCACATATGCACCCAAAATGTTTTGAGCCCTCAATCTCCTCCAGTCTCTCACAGCTGGACTAGGCAGGAGCAAGAAATAATTTTCATGAAATTTAGTTTGAATAAAATTGTTTTTTAATCAAGGCCATCAAATCTATTACTAAGCTTAACTCCTGAATTGTCACTATTTGCAAAATAGCAGGTGGGATTTAGGTTAAACCGACTTTATCAAAGACGTGTCACTGTTTATTAAAATTGCTTGGAAACAAGATTCCCTAAATGTTTTAATTTATTGCTACAAGGATAAGCTTGCCTCAAACATTTTTCTACATGCTGAGAGATACATGGAATACTGCAAAAGAGATCATCAGCTGCCTTATGACAGCAGTTGTTTCATTATCTGGCTCCTGATTCAAGTCTCCCCATGAAATACTTCACTCAATGCTATTACATCCTACGGTGTTTGCTCATTGTCAGATTCTGACTATGAAAGATGTGATTTGCATAAGCAAAACTTAATTTAAAATTCTCCCTTGCATAGGGTCTTGGTAAGAGACTTTGCACTTTAAATTCTGACTGCTGTTCCTACCTGAAGGTATTGTAGGCCTAAACCCTGCCAAGTCCTGATGTGCACAGCTGTGATGACTGGCAAGAGCTCCATGGAAGACCAAGTGCATAAATAACTTTGTCAGCCTCCATTGCTGGATCTGACAGGAGGATCTGTCTGCAAGACTGGGATTCTGACACTTGAAGCTTGCTTTGCACTTGAAGTGGGGGTGTCAAAGGGGAAAGGGACCCGATGCATTTAACAGTAGGATACCACAGCTCAGCTGGCAGGCACCTCTTCTTGAGCTAGCAGAAATTATTTAGAAATTATAAGAGTGATTTGGTGGTTAATTCTAGCAGTATCAATCAAGACCAGTTCTAAAGCGGTAGACAGCCATTCAGACTTTTCAAACATTAGTAATTTTTACAAAACAATCTTAAACCCAAGTCCATCCACGAACCCAAAGGTGGACACACACTGGGGGCTACCTCCTGTACCTTGAGTTTTGTCAATGACTGCACAGTTTTCATCCTCGAACAAGAGCAGCTGCCAGTAACTTATTGTCACACTTCTCATATCTTCAAACACTCCTTTACTTCCCATAAAGTGCTGCAGATGCAACAAGGTAGACATGTAGAGTGTTTTGGCAGACATTAAGTGAAAGTCTGAGTTGCAAGAAGCTAATCCAAGGTCAGACACATTCCCTCCTAAACTGTACTTTACACATTACACATCTAAAGCCATACCCAGTGCTTCTGAAAGTTTAATTCTTTCATTTTGGAATGGGCAGTCCATGAAGGAGCTGGAAAAATCTTTTGTTAAGATCTTGGTAGCTTTTTCTTAACCTCTAAGATCATCTTATAAGACAACAGGATATGTCACTGTAGCACGACGCTGCAACTGAATTCCTCGGTCCCATGTCTGGGCTATGTCTGGTGGTTAAGTCTGAGATCGCACAGTTTTGGCTCTGTTGTAGATAAAATTGGGGAAGGCTTGGATACCATGTTTCCCAGGCAGATTTCTTTGGGGCAAATGCTAGACCCAGGTATTTTGAAGCCATGGGGAAAAGAAGCCATATGCAGCTGAATTAGAATTTGACTGCATAAAACACTTGGATCAAAGAAGGGACTGACTTTTTGCACTACAGGTTCTTCCAGCAATGAGCAGGATTGAATGTTACCATAAATTTCTATAGCTTTCCTTAGTAATTCAAATCCTGACTTGGTTTGCCATGATCTGAGAAGGGTAGAGAAAATATCCCTTGCTTAATTTAAGGACATCCAGAGAAGGGATATGATTTTGCCAGGTTGGGAAGTACGCTTACCAAAGCCTTTCCTGTGTCTCCTTTATAGGAGTACTTATCTGCACTCAGGTCTCTGGAGATGTGGCTCACTTTTTATATGCACAACCCTATTCTCGGTTTTGTTTTCATTCTAAATGAAAAGAAATTCCAGCTTGACTATTAAAACCTGCCATTAATCACAATAATATTTTTCTTTTTGACTGCCATAAGTAATTCTGGCTATGGTTGCTAACTGGTGAGCCCTGGAGAACCCTGCTTGAGTGGTTAACGTTCACCTTCCCACTTGGTTCCTGTTGTCAATCTACTCTCCAAGGCATAGTGGAGAAATGCATGTACTTCATCACAAAGTATGGAAGTTTATTTAAATTATCAATTAAGCTGGCTTCATGTGAGGAAGGTGCAGTCTGGAGTGATGAGTTTCATTTGTTCTCTTCTCTGGTAGATAGGCAGCAGGGGAGTGTGTGGGAATTCAGGTTTGGCAACCGTAAGCTACAGGAGTAAGACTTACCAGAGTTTGCCTCTGAGCACCCTGCTGGGTTATGGGATGGCTGCTGAACACGTTGGCACATGGCATGCTCGTTCACCTGAACTGCTGGGGCCATAATCAGCCAACTCGTGTGGCTGTGAGCACTTGTGTAAGAAAGATTACCTGAATGAATGAAGTTCAGGCTTGGGCACAAAGCACTCGTGTGGCAAGAGCTCAAACCTTGGGGGTTTTAAGTGATTGTGCACTCCTGCATGTAAAAGTATGCTTATTTGATGTGAGAACTTCTCTTCAGTAAGATGGCTGTAAGCATCACAGAGATGTTAAAGTTGTTGCCTGTTTGAAAGCTATGTTAGGATTTACCAAAACCTTTTGAGTTAATTTCCATGTCAAACAATTTTGCAGAGTCCCAAACAAAACTCATACGAAGCAAGAGAAAAGCCCAGTTAATGTGTGGGTTTTTTCCACACTTGTAGCATGTTTAGAGATATGACCCCAAACACTCAGTGGTCAGAACTGGGCAAGTGTGTGGCCAAAAGCTTTTATCTCACCTGGCTTCTCAGTTTATTGCCTATGACAGTGATTTATGTCCCCCCTTTCCGTTTCTCAGGAAAAATGAGATGATTGTGGGTGAGTTTTTGTTTATGAATAAATACAAGAGTTACATTTCTGCCAAGATGTGGGGTACAGCAGTGCCCTCCTGGCTGGATCAGCAGGTGGGGAGGCTGCATGTTGTTTTTTATATCAGTTGTTACAATCTTGCAAGATATTGTCCATTACCAATGCAATTTATCTGAAAAAATTAAATAGCTGAGGCAGGGTGCTTATGGGTCATTAAGGGCTTAAGTATATCTAAACTTGCATCTCATCCAAACTTTTATCTAAGCATGAATGAATGCTGGATACAGTCAGGATTTTGGGGACCTGATAACAGCTCCTGACACACACACCCCCACACCACCTGGCATGTGTGCAGGTGGAAAATAAAAAATTCTGATTGTCTTGCTAACAACTCATTTTGAAACTAGTTTTATTTTTTGGCTCTCCAAACAGTGATGTGAGTAAAATATCTAAGAAAGAAATGCAAATGAATAATTCTCTGCACTATGGAACTAATCCATGTTTGATCTGTAATATACCATAAATGCAGAACACCAAAAAATGAAGCAGTAACTGTATGGGCTCTCTGGTCTTCCAGAAAGCTTTTTTGGGTAGTATAAAAGACTACTCCTCTTCATATTCAGAATTTTCTAAAGATTTATTTTAAAGTGTCTTTGTAGTTCCAAACCAGCATAATTCAAACATTTTCAAATTGGTAATTTCTTGCATTTTAATAATACTCTGGGTGGTTTTTATACTCTCAAAGGCTATAGATGGAAGGGAAAAGACCATTGGTTCACTTACTAAATAAGGTTTTTCAAATTTGGGATACCTTGTTATTCTATGTTACTTTCTTTTCTAACCCTTAGACTGAAGTTACATCTTCTGATGATGGAAGGCATGGTGAGGTATAAAAAATACTTACTGAAAGGTAGACTGTTTCTGGCAGTATCTTCTCCAGCTTTGCTATGCATCATTCAGGGCCCTAATCTTATCCATCTGAGACTGCTTCAGCCTCTGAAAGACAAAACCACAATTTTGATTAAACCTAAAATCTGTATACAATTAATTATTGGGTGTTTGCTTATGCTGGAAATAATTTTGTGCACAGATCTGCATGGCAAATCTTATATCCTTTATTCTTCAATTACTGCTTTACCAAGGTAAGTGCCTGCACTGATTACTCTATATTTGCAGTTGGGATTTTAATAATTGAACAAGATTTTAAAGAGTAACAACTCTTGAACAAAGAGAACATAACAATGGAAAATACTTCTGTACAGAGCTGGACTGCAGTTTGATGTATGGCATGCTTCCCAGAGGAGTGAAACTCATGTCAATGCTTTGGGTAATTTTTTTGGGCTGGTTTGTTTCCTCTTCTATTAAAAGAGCTAGGCTAAGGCATGTTGTAACCAAAGAAGTAGCTCGTGATTTGTTTTTCACCTTGCTGAGAGGCCAGCCAAGTGCCATGAATTGCTGCAGCCTGAATTGCAAAATGCTGCTGTCCTGTCAGGGGCCCTACATAGAGCAATTTTGTGTATAATTTGTGAGTGTGGCTGTGTGGAAGAGACTGTGGAAGAAGGGAGCTGGGAACAGGTTTTTGGTCAGTTGTCCAGTGTATTTATGAGCTAGATGGTTTTTAGTTACTCTGAGTTATTCATGCCAGAGTAGCAAAGCTGTTGTGTGTATTGGATCTCAGAGAGGGATTTGAGAACAGCAGAAGTGATTAATCCTTGTGTGTACTAAATTCTTTCCCAAAGAAGATGGGACTCAGTGTAAATGTCAAGAATCAGATCTGGAGAGGGTGACACGGATATTGTGACACGGTGTATTGCCTTGCTTTAAACACAACCTTGTGTTTAAATAACTGGGATTTCTCAGTGCCTCTGAGTGAGGCACCTGCATGCCTGCTGTGCTGGTGGAGAAGCCTAGTGGCTTTTTGCCCCAGCCAATGGTTTGCAATGCAACCCAGTCCTCTAGCAAGGCAGTAATGCTGTGGGGAAATGCTTCCATGTAAATAAACTCTTGAAGGGGAAGAACTGAAATTTTTAATAACTTTCTGTACATTATAGGATATAGCTGTAGGAGCCTGGAGTCGTAACTGCAGCAGTTATTTTTTTACTCAGTAACTGGTTTGTTAAAGCACGTACAGGAGCTGTGGCAATGCTGGGCTCAGCTCTCTTCACCTGAGGCTAGTCAAACCACCATCTCTCAGGAGAATTTTGCCTGTGACTGCTGTAAGGCTCCTGCTCTGGAGCTATTGTGCTCCAAATGAAATCTGGATTCCTTTGAGATGGCAGAGGTGAGAATGGTTTGAGGCTTCTCCTGGAATATTATTGGACACATCCTAAAGCACTTTTCAGTGTGAGATGGTTTAGTCTGTGGGCTTTGACTGTTAAACTAGGAAGTCCTTTCTTTTTTCCACATTATTCTTTGCTTCAATATTTAGAAAGGGAAGAAGCTTCAAAAGGAAAGTTTGAGACTTAAATTTGGTATTTTTTTCCTTGGCATGTGGCTTGGCTCATAGCTCTGTGCACGTAGCAATCTTTTACTATCAATAACAGTAACTGTTCTATGTAATGGTCCTATAATTAATTACACTACTTTAACAAATCTTTTTAATTAAGACTGCTTTCCACGTGGTGTAACAAAACAAAAAAAGACCTCTTAGTGTGTTGCAAATTTTCTACTGACTTGTTTGTGTGCTCTTTTGTGGGCAGATCAGAGGCAGCATACAAAATAATACTGGAAAGACATGATCTTGAACAGATGTTTGGTTAATAGAATTCCCTTGAGATGTGCTTGGCAAGGCTGTGTGATGTGTCTTATTGTCCAATAGGGTTCATGAATGTGCCTCAATGGGCAAATGTATGTTTATTACAGTTTTATGTCTGTCTGACATAGCAGTTCCAGCTACAAAGAGTAACAGAATGCTATGGCTTAGTGATGTTCTTCTGGTTTTTAGATACGAGCATTTTTTCTGTCCTGTTTTGAGGGAATATAGGGGCCCATGATGTGTGGGAGTTACCTTATTTTCTATTTCTTTTCAGATTTAATTTTAAATTGGATGGCTGAAGTCAAAGGCACTTGAAATTGCTCCCTCAATTTAACAGCAACTTTATTCAGTAATTCTTCTAACCAGCATGCTTTGTTTAGATCTTGGTAAAACTTGGCCTTATTTGCCTTTTTGAGGTATAATGCAATATAGGAATAACAAAACTGGCTTTAAAAATGCTACACTTTAAATAGTTTAGTATTGGAAAACAGCTCTGTGCAGACTGTTGTCATGTTATAGAGGTTTAAAAGAAAAACTGGTCCACTGTTACTACCTTCTTGTACAAATATGATGGCTGTTAGCTTGGGAGATCTAACAACATAAAAATATGTATTTACTATTTTTATCTTGGATTCAAAACAAAAATAGGTGTACCTGCTCTATGTGCACGCTTTTAGCACAAACACAAACGAGTCCGACAGAGGCGAAAGCCTGACTATGTAAAGAAGGATCTTGGCACTCCATGCAGGTTTTCCTTTGGTGCCAGATGAGGAGGAGAGAGGAATGAATAATCACCAAAAAGATGATGATAGAGATTCAGCTGATAGAGGTTCAGCTGTTCCTGTCAGGTACAGGCAAGGGCTGGTATATTGGGTCCTGCTGGTTTTAGAAGGCAGTGTATGAGGAAGGAGGAAAGGAAGCTTTCTGTTACTCCAAAAGGTACATTATCTGAAAGAAATTTAAAAAATTATAACTCAAGGTGGGATGCAAATTTGCAATGTAGATGATGTTTAGAAATGCTTTTTGGTACTTAGAACAGAAAAATCATCACTTAAACATATTTTGATATAACTGTTTATCTGGAAAATATTTTAATGCTCTTAAAGGATAATTTACCTGTCAATTTTGTTACACTTTGGTGTGTTAATTAGTGGCTGTAAGGAA
>VZTA01029334.1:187221-299292 GCA_013398855.1 Mohoua ochrocephala
TAGAAAGTGGTATGTTAAGCTCCAGAAGTGTAGGAATAGGTTATTTCTGAAAAATGTTAATACTTCAGAATTAGCATATCTTTTACATGTTTGCTTCAGTTTCTCGGAGAACTGAATGCAATCAATGGCGACAATCTCTCTCGGGACTGTAATTCTTCCACACGGGTAGTTGATCAAGGTGGTGCTACGTAAGAAAGTTGCCTTAAATCAGACAAAGTTAGAACTTTTCACAGTAATGGGGGTTTGATTTTTTTTTAAATAAATCGCTGCTATAAGCTCCTGTTTTTTGCATGTTTCATGTAAGACTGTCTTGAATGTTTTAATAGCATTTTAGCGTTCCAGTTGCACAAGACCTTTTTCTGCCAGTCAAACATGTTCCGAGTGAACATGTTCCAGGAGACTGAAGAGTAACCAAACTCGGATGAATTACTCTTGTGTTACACTGGTGATTCAGGTACTTGGAAGATTGTCTTCTTGCATTAACATCTCAGTTTGTCACTCTGCCTTTGGGCAGAGATTGTTTTGTAGGAAGAGCTAGAAAACGTGGAATTTCTTTAATTTCTTGCTTCCTTCTTTGGTGTCTGAACTTAAGAAAAAAGGCTGCATAAAAGAAATTACTTTTTTCTGAGGTTTGAAAGCTTCTTCCTCCTTCAGACATTCTGATTTTTGTTGTTCTTCAGAGCATGGTGGACACCTACAAGAGTTCCATGAGGAGTTCAGAAGAGAACCTGATTTGTTTTCACTTGTTCTGTTTGCCCACCAATGTTGCATCCTTGTGTCCTCCTCTTGCTATATAAATAACATACTGCTGACCTGATTCTAAAACCCCTACTTCTTTTGTTCATTATGAGATAAATGAAAGATTAATTATTGTCTTTTTCTTTAATATCAGTTTTTCATATGCAAATTTTCATATTCAAATTTATGCTTTGATTTATTTTGCTGTTTAAAAAGCCGTGATTCTTTGTTTCCAGAAAAGCAATTCAAGAAGTCACTTTCACTTCACATGCATGTTTTTATTAAAGAATTGTTGGGAAAAACACAAAACTAGCCCTTGGAAAAGGTTTCAGCTTCCAGTGACTTAGAGAATCCCGCTCCCTCTTGGTAAGGTTTTCTTCTGCTGCTATCTGAATCTCTTGCAGTATGGTTTCTTTCAGAAGCCTAGAACTTGCTGATACTGATACTAGAAATGTTGCTGACTCTTACTTTCTGCGATTCAGTTTTGGTTTTATTACCTATCTGTAACAGATGTGATGTGGGCTAAACGATGCCAAAATCCTTTTTTTCTTTTTTTGAATCTATCCCAGTGCATCTTCTTTCTAGTACAGCTGCAAATTTTCCTTGTAAACAACAAAATTTATCTTATATAACAGCTTCCTCAGAATCTTTTAGAATATAAAAATCATATATATAAATTATGTAAATCATATGTCCTACTTGAGATTTAGTGATCATTTCTCAAAACATGCCACTAGATTTAAAATATCTTGATCTAGAGATGTTTTTTATTTTATCTCCCTTTTCTGAGCGATCAGTCATCCAAAATTAAGTTCTACTTTCTTTAAGGTTGGGCTTCACAAAGCACCTATCCCACTCCTCATTTCCTTTTGTTCCCTCAGTCCTTCTCCAAATAACTATTATCAAGTGATTCAATAGTGTTGCCATATGATTTACCTCACCAACAGTGCCAATTATGTCAAACATGTATTATTTCAAACTTGGACAGATACAGTGAATTTTTCTTGCCACTTAATATCTGGACATACTATGGAATGCTTTTAGGAAATAATTATTTTCTCAATGAATTTAGACTTAATAAAACTAATGGCTATACTCATCCTTTACCTTTATACCCAGTGCTCAACTATTTGCTTTCATCTTCTCCTGGTCTGTTTCTCTCTCGGGAAAAGAGTCTTCTCAAAGAAATTTTCTTTCCCATTTGAAAAAAAAAGTCAAAATAAGGGTCTCCAAATTCTTCTGTTGTCTCTGCAGGTTTGTGTGACATCTCCATATATCAACATAAGATATTTGCCAGCTTACTCTGGCAACCTCACTTCTATTTTTCTTATTTTGGCAGACTGGGCACCATTTTGTTGCCTTTGGTCTTATGCTGGAATCTTTTAGTCTTCTAATTGAAATGCACATAAGAGTTGCTCCTAAGAAGCTCTAGGTGGATAATATCCCTGTTTTTCCAGCAGGGATGCCCCCCAGGTATGCCTTCTGTAGCTTGTAATTTCTTTCTGTAGACACACCATTTCCAAAATACTTGAAACGATTGATGCAATGATTAAAATATAATTCCAATATATTTATATGCCCCTTCATTGATGTCTTCATATTTTATTTAATTATAAATAATTTGTTTCTCAGTTTCTGTTTCCTTCATGTCACCTCTTTGTAAGAGCTGCGGACAAGAAAAGGAATAATGCTAAATTCTTTAATTTCCTAAAGCTTTTTATTTTATTGGACACTACTTGATATTGACATGTTCCTTGGCAATATTAATATTTTCTTTTTCAAGTCTGTATTTCATGCACCAAAAAACCCACCACACAATCCCCTGCTATTTGACTAGAAAATAAAATCCACTGCTTCCAGGGCAGAAATGGATGAGTAAATCGTTTCCAGGGAGAAATGGATAAGTGAATCATTTCCAAAGATAAAGCTGAAGGATCCGTGGTATGTGCTCAGCCTTACATCTGCTCCATGTGTTTTTCTCCTCAGCAATCTTGCTTTACAAATGGCATTGAAGAAGTAAAGTACTTGGTATGCTCAGAAAATAATAGATTAGCCAGTGAAAATCAAATTTCTGGGTCTGAAGAGAGACTTAACTTCTCATGCTTAATTCTTTTGACCTGAGCACATCCACCTCCCTCACGTGGGCTTTCAGGAAACTAAAATCCCTTCCATATATTTGTGATGGAAACTAACTGACCTTCCTAAGACTCCCTCTACTTCTAAACACAATATCCTCAGTTTGCCTTCTGTTGTCATCAGAGATTATTTTCTTTTTGTTCTGTTGTAATTTTTGCAAACCTGGTGTATTTTTGCCTCATCATTGAATTTTGCATGAATAGAAATTGGGGCCATTTTTTCAGTTGTACTCAAAGTCGGAAAGAACATCTACATGTACTGAGGAAATTCATCTGTGAAAATAGTGTGTATTTTGTATGGTCTGTGTGCATGCTGTTCCTTCATTGCCTAGTGCTTGGTGTTGGTAAGTATCTGATAATTTGTCTTCCTTACACTCTGACGCTTGGGAACTCTTTTCTCCCTGGAACAACCACTGTTTAGACAGTTTAGCTGAAATGCATCCCGTTGTCGGCATTAAGACGTCACTGGTAAAATTATAGAGTAGCACAGAGAAACACGAGAGAGATAATCAGACTGTCAAGGTTATAATCTGTTCCTTGTGTTCATGGTTACAAGTCAGAGTGGCAGAGGGGAACATTAGGGCTAAGGCATAGGGCACCTGCAGCTATAAACACACAAAGATATGAAAACACTTCAACATCGTTTAGGAAATGGAAAGCCCTGTTATTTCATCTGGTTCATATCTAATTGTTTTAGCCTTTGGCGTGAATAGCTGTGCTGCTGAATCAGCAGTAGCAGGGCTGGATCCAGACTGGCTGAGACTGTTTTAGGGGAAATAATACGCAAAATGTGTGTGTAGGTTTTAAATTAAAGACAAGTGAGTATACACAAAAAATGATTTTGCCAAAATATGCTAAATACGTAGCAGAGAAGCCTCAAGAAACAATACAATTCTGTTCTGTTACCAATGCTTAAAGACATGGGCAAATATTTTAAAGGAGAGATATGCCTGTAAGAAGTATTTTGAGAAATATGTGTTTGTGTCGGGAAAGAAAAACAAGAATTTTTTTTTTTCTGTTTGTGGGTTGGCATTTTGATTTGATTTAGTGTGGAGTTGAGTTTTCAGAATCGTGGTTCTTTAGAGTTCCTTCTAAGACTTTTATGGCTGATATTTAGTTTCAGTTTGAGAACGCATTTTTTCATCTGTGTTCTAGCTCTTACAAACAAGTCAGTTTCACTTATAATGAAATTTCATGGTAGTTCTCATTGTTGCTGTGAATCAAAGACAAAGTTTACCTTTCACATTCAGTAAAGAATTTTTTTCATTTGTAGGCATGTCCTGTAGCTGTCCTAAGTGAATGTATATTTGAAGTAAATTAAGAATTGAATAGATAATGCTGAAAACTCCACCCCCTCATCTCTGTACCCAAGACATATTTCTATTAAAAAGCAGGGGAAAAAACCAGCTCTTTCTCCTTCTGCAATTACAATCACCTTTAGGGTCTTCTGAGTTTATACAGACAGTATAAATGTGGTCACACTGGAATTTGCATTCTCCTATTTCATCAGCAGTATGATCAGAAACAGCATTTCTCAATAGGACAGAGGAAATATCCTATTGTTTCATTGTACAATCAGAGGACAGGCCAATGTGCAGCCCCTAGGAAAAATTAGTAACACCTTTCAGAAGTGGGTAAAGTTTGATTTGTTTTTGCAGTCCAATTGTAAGTGCCCTAAAAAGCATAGACTTCGTGGTTTAGTTTTTTTGAGTCCGTGCATTCCAGTTGCAGAGAAAATGTTTGTGTAATGAAACAACAATTTTTAATACCAAATTTACTTGGAAAAATGCAAATATTTTGCTGCCCCCAGGCTCTTTTGGTTTTAGTATATTCATCTAATTGCATGCATGGATTTAATATAAAAATGTGGGGAGAATTCCGTGTTTTGCTTTAGTGGGTGCTGTTCTCTTTGCTCTAAATCTAATAGTTGTAAGCTAAGTACAGGCAGCCTCGTTAGCAACACCACCAGCAGTTCTGTACAAAATGTGATTATCGTGTACCCATAAAGAAAGCGGGGAGCGTCGAGTGTTGCTGTGCTGAGCAAGAGGCATTATAGGCTCTGAATGATTTGTTTGTTCTTGCATTAGGGTGACTGCACACCCACCTAAAGTGGTGATAGTGCGAGTCTCCATCTGTGCCATTAGATGAAGTGGCGTTATTTTAACACTTCGGCGTTAGTTAACTTCATGTGTTGCCCGATCAATGCATCAATGTCCAAGTATCTCCAAGATAGTTCAGTGTGCTCTTTCTTTGTCAAGACCATCTGCATGAATATTTCAGTCTATGTAGACAAATGTCAAAAGTGCTAGAGCATTCTACTTAGTCATACAAGACTCTTTAAGAGATTTTAAATTGCTGTTGTACAAACTGATGTCACTTTACTCAGTGTCAGCAGGTTTGACAGGGCTTGCTGGCTGCTAACACTTTCTGGAAATTTTAAAGAGTGAAGATCACAGTAGAGCCAGGCCAACTTCTTATTTTTTGTTATTTTTATTATGTGAAGCTTGTGTGCCTAACAGGCTGGGGTGGAAGAGAAAAAATTGTGCATGCTACTAATGTGTTATGCCATTGTCTAGGTGCTGTGTTCAAATAGTTGTTTTCAGAGAAGGAAAAAAAATATTTGAGCAATATTAGGTTTTTTGGTAAGGTATGAATGATATTAACTATATTTTAATGTATTAGGTTGTCTCATTTGCATGAGTGTCAGTTTCTCCAGGCATTCCATTTTGGTGATCTCCTATACTCCTTAGGGAAATTGCAGCTGGTGATATAATTGCCTTGGATTTATGAATGGGTCTGAAATGAATGGGTCTGAAATGGGCCACTTTAAATATGGTAACCATGTATTAATGTTGTTACTCCACTGGGCTCAGCATGTACCAAAATACCCTTTCAAGGAAGGGCTGGTGTTGCTGTGCTGGCATAGCAGAGAACAGGTGGCATAGAACAGTTTCTTGGATGAATTACAGTTATTTTACTCACTTCTTCTAGCTGTTGCTATCCATGTCTTGAGACAGGGAAGGATGGACTTTCTAGTCTTTTCTACTCTAGCAGAACTGGAGAGAACATGCAATGTTTCCAGTAGGAAGTAGGAATCCAGCAGTCTGCCAAGTACACTCTTTTTTTAGAGACTGGCCTCAGATTCTTTTGAAGCTTTGGTAACATTTGCTTGCATTGAAGCACCCGATTCTGCCCCTCTCAGCTTTGGAGGTCCTGCCACTGTTGTTTATATTCTTGATTAAGCTTGACTGGTTTGCTTGGCTGGAGATTGACCAACCTGATGGAATAGGTCTTTTTTAATAACCTGCTGCTGCTTTTTTCTTGCTGTCCTTTTGGCCATAGGTTGAATGTTCAATTCTAGTCTGTCCTCATAGGGAAGATTGACAATTGCTGCTTGTATTTAATAGAACTCATCCAAATTTATTCTACATTAGGACTCTGAAGAGATTAAAAAAAATTAGCTCTGGTCTTATCTTAAAAAAAAATAATTCACTTCAGTATTTATTCAAGCGGAGGGACAATGACAGTAAACGCATGATTATGTAAAATCTGAATTTTTTATACACTAATTGGGAAGAAAAGAAACCTTCTAAAGTGTCTAAGTTAAAGGTTACCATAATAAGAAAAGTAGATGTAGAAAGAAATCAGTCTGCTAGATTAGATAATGATGGACTCCAGGTGTTCTGTCAGTCTTAGCGTTATAACAGGTATTTTGGTAAAGTCATATTGTTCAACAACTCTTTGTTCAACAGGACACATACTCTGAAGTGAGAAAAAACATGTTGCTGGTAATAACCAGACCCCACTGAAGAGGGGAAGTAGAGGTGGGAAACCTACCAAATCTATGCTGAAAGGACCTGGGGCATTCCCCACATGATGATGTTTTATTTAGGTCAGTAGATGATGTAAAAAGAGTTGTTTCAGTATTGACAAGTACAAAACAGTACGGTGCGAGATGCTGGGGAAAATACTTGATCTCACAATGAGTAATTCCGTGGGAGAATTGCTGAATTTCCCAAAGCAAAGATTAGGAAGAGGTGCATGGCATTCCATTAGCTTGAAGAGTAGCGTGGTGGAGAGAGGCTGTTCTGCACTGATCCTGGTAGCTCTTCCCAATCCATATCTCATGGCAGTTAGTTTTCCTCCTCCTAAAAATTAAAACCTAATTTAGCCTCACACAAGTCACTGAACAGTCCATTAAAAAAGTTGTGTTTTGTTGAGCATTTCTTTGTACTGAGTGTCAAATAAAGGGTCAGTTTCACAAATGTGCTGTCTGAATGAGACTGGGATAACTCTGTGACTTTTATGGGCATTTTGGAATACTCAGCACCACAGCTGAACAGACTCAATGATAATGACCTTTCTAGTCCATACTTGGACTTGAATACATGTGTCCAACATTGAGCTGTAATTTTAGATAATGAGAATATTAGAAATGTCATTAAAGTCTGGAAGGGACTCTCTCTCATGAAGTCCTACTAAAAACTCTGCTTTCCCCCACTTGCATTCCCAAGGTGCCCTAAATGTTTGTATAAGTGCCTGGTGATTTAGATAAGGTACTGATATCCTTGAAAAAAATTCCATCCAAAAAAGTGGGTAGGCAGACTGTCCCTCAGAACTCAAACCAATTTGACCCTCTGACAAAACCACACTTAAAGTGTTAAACAATAAATGATAGCACCAATGCTGCTTGAAAACCAACCCAAACCCAGCAAATCTAGAACTACTGATTACTTTTCTACATATTCTTGGCTTCTGCTCATGCACCGCATTTCTTTCTAGAGAGAAACCTGGACCTTGGTGAAATCTGTTGTGCTTGTGCCATTGCTTTCACAGGAATTAACTTTGTATGGTTGACACAAGTGTGATAAATGCTGGTGGGTCTGCAACCTGGTTCCACAGACGTGACAATGTGCAGCTTAGAATCCAGAGTTTGTAATATCATCTTGCAATTCTTGCTGACACATCAAATGGTATCCCAGGAAACAAAAAAACCTAGGACAAAATGTCATATTTTGTTGCTGCTCCAAGCCCTCCTTTGACATTTCTTTCCTATCTACCATCTAAATACAGCTTGCTAGTAAGAAGTTAAGGACAAAATGTCGCTTCAAGTAACTTTTAATGGCTTTTTGAAGAGAACTTGTTACAGGAGATTGGTTTTGGAGGCTGGGAGACCAGAAGCACACCGCTTGGCGGTTGTAAAACATGAAAAAATATTTACTGAGTGAGACAGGGACAGTGGGTGGGTGCTGATTTCTCTTCAGTCCCGTTCAGACTGACACCACAGACCCAGGGGAACAGGACACTCACCCTGACAGCTTGATGTGTGAGTCCTGGCTGGCGACTGTGGCCCACTGTGCAGCAGTTCCACCCAGGGCCCTGCTTTCCACAGGGTCTCAGAAGTCAGTCTGCTGTGTTAGCCCAGGAGAGCCGTTGTTTCAACTAATGGTTTTCAAGATTATATTGCTGGTGTAAATTGTCAGTGGCCTTAATGACTGCAGGGCCCTCAAGCTGATCCCTCTGACTGCTTCTATGTGTAAGGGCACTTAGTGACTGTTCTGGGGTTTCTTTTCCCATCTGGATTCCCCCTCCCCCCAAATATATTACAGAAATGTGACGCTAACAGCAGTTACCAACAATGACGTTTATTCCTCTTTTTGTTTTTCCAGCTCGTAATGGCTTAACTTGGTCACATGGAGCCAGGCAGATATGGTCAAAATCTCATTTACTTGAGCAGTGCTTTTGGCCAGCCCTTTAGCCTGTGACAAACCTGTACCACTACAAGGTGTATATTTAAATAATTACAGCATTGTATTATTAGCTGCATGCATTAAAACTAGAAGTAAATATTTATTTAGACAAATGTTTAACCCTAAACTGGGTCCCTTATTAATGGCACTGTTCATCTGGTTGAGACAAATGTGCCTGCCAATCTTACTTTACTAGTTTTAAATTATACTTTCCATGTCCCTGTGTGTCAAAGAAAATACCACAAAGAGGAGTCATGTTGGTGGGCAGATAGCTGGTAAATAGGAATCTTGATATAAACAGAGTTTGGGTTTGGATATTTTCTTGCTGTCATTAGGATCTCAATCAGTCTGTACTACAAGCTAGTGCTTTTCCTTGAGAAATATACACCAAAAAGTAAACAGAATAGTCTTCTGTATTAAAGTGTTAGTCAGCATATAGCTCTGAGAAAGGCTGCCACAAAGAGTCGTATTGGTTGAATTTAATAGCTCGTGCATTGTAAACGCTGAAATTGGATATGTCACTGAAAGCTGCTCTTTGGCAGTTTTAGCTTGCATGACCTGCATTTACTCAGCAGATAGGTCCTGCTGATCTTCCCCTGACACCACTTGAACAAGATCTTTCTAATGGATACTTTTTTTCCCCTTATTTTTCTTGCTATTCCTCCCCCCACCATGTATTAGGTATTAACATGCTTTCCTTGGAAACTGGAGCATGCATTTCATCTCCTGCTATTTCCTTCTTCAGCAAATTTATTTCAGTGCCACAGCAAGGGAATGCTATCTTGTGCTGCTCAGTGGTGTAATATTCAAATGGGTGATATGCTTGAAGCTGCCATATTGTGCATTGGCAAAAAAAAAAAAAAAANAAAAAGAATCTTATATTTTTGAGAGAATTCTGCCCTCAAGGCACTCCGTATCCTGTAGCTGCCCTGGTCTATCAAGGGGAGCTTAGCAGCAAGATATAATCTTAAAATTCAGATGGCAGCAAGTTCCTGATTTTTCCAATTGGCATAGTCTGGGGCGCAGCTCAGGCAGGCCATGCTGAGCAGCTCTTTGCTTGGCTCTAACACACACTGCTCAGTTCAGCTTCTTCCATGCAGCTAGAATTGTTCTCTAGTGAGGATGGCATGAAAAGTGTGTGTGGGGGATGCTGTCTGTGTCAAAGTATGGACTTCTGAAGTGTATGCTTACTTTTTAAATTTGCATTCAAATCAGTCAGTCATACTTAAAAAGATGCACTCATGAAACAATTTGGCCTGAGAGAGATTTTTTTATAACATACCATGTGGTAAGAACAGACAGGTGTTAGAAAAATGACACCACAGGTAATTTATGGGGTCAAAAAAAGAAGAAAACTGTGTGAGGAATCTTTATGTTATAGATTTACTCAGCAACGTTGAGCATATTAAAAGCTGTTGTAGGCTTCACGTGTTATCAGCAGGCCTTTAATGCCAGCAATCCTGCTATGATATGCAGCGTAGTAGTAAAAAAGTCAGAAAAGAGGCTTAGTTTTCCTCCTGTCCACCTAACTATGAACATCATAAGTTTGTTTTATTGTTATTTCAGAGCATATATTGTAGTCTATCTAACTAGTTATTAGAGTCAGTGAAATGATATTTGGAAGAGCTCTCTGAGAGCAGCCAGCAATTTGAGGTCAAAACCCAAGAGGAATGACAACTGATGAGTTCATGTCTGATTTGCATCAGGATTTCTGAAGCAGGATCTCCCCAGAAGGATCACAGCTCTGATTTTTGGGTGTAGCTTTTTAGGAAATAGTCTGTAGTAGTTGGGAACTTCTGTGCTTGTCCTTGCTCTTAACCAGTGTACATTGCACTGTGAAGTGTTCCTCATTACCAGGGATCTCCTTTAACTTCGGTTTTTAGGATACATAACTGTACTGCCTGAAACACTGCTCTTCCCTATCAGAGCAGTATCCTGTCTCTAAATGAAAGGGCTAAATTTTGGCACTGGCTAGCTAATTGCAGATTATGCAACCTGTACGTACTTGTGGTTTGCAGATTGACCTCAGTCTCAAGTGTCAGAATTCTAAGCCAACAGTGTCACTTTTGATATGGAAGAAGATATGAGATGTTGAGCTCTGAGCTGGTAGCACAGCAGAGTTTTCAATAAGCATTGGCATGGATTGGCAGTGATTTTGTGATAGTCTTTGACAGCAGTAGGGGATTTATATCTCACTTCTAATAGTGAAATGTATATTACATATGAAATATTTTACTCAGCAACATTCCTTTTGAACATTGGGTCCTTCAGTTTAGGTTTTTCCTAGGCTATGTTTGGACACATAGAACTTGGAAGGATGACATGATTTGGTACTATACATATTGCTGCTATGACAGTGGAGATGTCACACAGCTGTGTTCTCGACAGCCAGATCTTTGCTACTGGTTAAATATTCAAAGATGTTGCAACAGTTCATAAAGCCATAAAGATAATTATGATGAAAAATGTTCATAACTAACATGCAAAAAGAGATCCAATAGCTTGGACTGTTTAAACAAATCATTAGGGGAAGGAAAATGCCACACTGGAAACTTCTTTAACCTTCTCACATTTTTAGTGCAAGTATGGTCCTACAAAGCCGCTTGATTTGGAAACAAATTTACAGAAGTAATTGGCATATATGTGCATATAAATAGGAATAAATGCATTTAAATGGCTATCTTCCAGCCTATATTTAGCAGTGGATCAAATGCAGAATGCTCTTCCTATATCCTTTATTTCCTTTGAAACAGTACGTTGCATGACAAGTTCCTCTCTGTAGATTGTTCTGTTAACTTTCTTCCATCTGTATCTCCCTTTAGCCCCAGGCTGTTAAAAATGAGACAGTTTTTGAATGAATAATGCTTATGTGATGACTTTTTTATATGATTAAAAAAAGTGTGGGATGATATTTTGGTACCCTTTTTTTTTCTTTTTCCCCCACTTCATTAATGATGATATATAGACTGTAAGATTTTCTAAGGAAGAAAGAAGGAATAATACTGTTCCTGTTTGATCCTGTTCCTTGATAGGAATCAGGTCCTGTTTTGCCTTTGTTCATTTGGGCTCAAGCTTTTTCTAAAGATGATAACTGATACCTGCCTTAATATTGATTCAATTGGCAGAAAACATTATCTATACGTCTGGTAAATTAAAAGTATCCTATAACTTAAGCATGTGGAAAGAAATATAGCAAATGTTATTAACATAAAAATCTTAACATTTAAGAGCTTAATATCCCTTAATTCAGTATCAGGTTTCAATTAATAGCAGTGGTATTTTGCTGCTGAACTCAAATCTACTATTAGTACTGCATTTCAGTAATCTAGGCTGTATAGATCTCTGTTGACAGAGTTTGTGAGTGTCAATATAAAGAAATGAACATTTTTTTCAAAACTACCTATAGCTCATATTACATTTGGCCTTTCACTTACTCAAGCAACTAAGGATGTGAAAGTTAGTTGTTTAATGGAACAGGCTTTCAAGGGTTTTAATTATTCAGAGGATAATAAAGGCAAGAGTCAGAAAATGTAATGTTAAACAATGGATCAACTTCATATCTCTGACACCCTATGGAGCTATTTTGAAGTTAATGAATCTCTTTGTTTCACCCTTATCTGCTTAAATTAAAGCAAACAAAACTCATGAACTTCCCTCAAAGAAATGCTTTCATTGACTCTAATGGAGCTATTGGCATTAGTAAATCTAACTGTGATTTAAAGAATTAGCAGTCTGTCCTCTCAATGTGTGTGCTGTTCAATCAAATGTTGAGAAAGGGATAGGCATATAGACAGCCAAAGCTTTAGGTTACTGAATGTGGTATTTCAAAGTGGTTGGAAGCTTTAGGGAGTTTAAACTTAAAAAAAACCCCCAGCCAATCAAAAAAACCCCAACAAACCCCAAACCATAAGTTTGCTCCGTTCCAGTTGGAGAACATCTGGAATGTTCTGTGACAGGGAAATTAATCCTACTTGTTTGTTTAATGGAAGTCCTTATTTACTTTTGATATTCAAGGGAGTACAGAATAGAATTTAAGGTATTGGTCAAGGTTTAATAAAATAAATACGAAATAGGGAAAGCAAGCAAAGGCTTCAAAACCTTTTAGCTGTTGTGATGAAGTTTTATTATCTATTTCCCCCTTGTTTGAAGAGCTGAGTTTGACTTAACAGAGAGTACTCCAGCATTTTGGTGCCGTGTTGGTTGACGAAGCGCTCGGGTGATGTAGAACAGATAGAGCTTGGTGTGATCTTCACCTTCCCTTCAGCAAAGCAAACCAGGTAATTTCATTAGTCCACCCGTGACACATCTCAGTGATTGGCCTGAAGTTGCTTGTGGTAGCAGCTGAAGTGTGTGCATGCATGTACAACTGTTCATCATGTGAGACCCTGCTGGCAATGTGCTCGGGGGTGGCATTTGTCGCTGGCTGCTGACCCCCGGCCCTGTGCGGTGGCAGTGGGGGATTCTGTGGGTGCTCTGTCGCTGGCACTTTGCTTTTTTTCAGGAGAGCAGCACAAAGTTTGTAGTTTGAATTAGAATTTATCTGATGTGTTGAGAGAAACCTGAATTTAATTTAGGGACTGAGAGGCAATGGTAGAGTCATTCAATTTTTAATGAGCAAAAATGATCAGGCACATCAATTTGTTCATCACATTTGCATCTAGTCTTCTTTTTATACCTATGTCTTTCCCTGATTTCTGATTAAGATTTGTAGGCATACAAAGACCTTTCGAATTATGGCTGTGATGCGAACTTATTTTCTTACAGCTGTGCTGGGTATTTGGTAAGGTCAGAGAACGGTGAGTTATGGCAACTTCAGCCTTTTAAGGAAACTATTTGCAGTGATCTTTAAAAACAAACAGTTTGTGTGAAATGAGTAGGTCTTGGTTCAGTTGCTGGTAAAGAAATGAAAACACTGCATATCACATAACATAGTTGGGATTTTTCCACATAGTTCACGCTCTCTGTGTTAATCTCAGACATGTAAGAGAGTAATAAGAGGGATTACTTTTATTCATTTATTCATTCTCTAAAGACATTTCATTCACAGTAGATGCAGGTATGCTGACATGAAGAGGCCTTGGTGATATGCCAGCAGAGTTCAGGTGCGATTTGCCATACGTATTGGACTTCTTACACTAGAAAACTCTCAGAGCAAAGTTTGCAACTATGTAATTCTCCTGAGAGCTACGGAATATATTTGATGATTTTTTTAGAGGAACTGAAGTTTTTAACTCTTTCTCTGACGTGTTGTGGTGAAACAATTCGGTGCAAATCCTGGGGAGGAGGTTAATTATTGCAAACCAAAGTAACAAGTGATAGTAGTTACAGAGGGATTGAAGGATAGCAATAATAAAAAATAACACTGATGCATCAAAAATAAGGCGAGTTGTTCTTGCCATGCTTATCGACTTTAGATACAACCTCATAGAAGAAAGTTGTTCATACACTGTGATTAAAAACCCTCCAAGTTTTGATTTTATGCTCTTATGCTGTTTGTTTTGTGTTGGGTAGGGTCTTGTGCACTTGTACCTGAACAGTTTGCTTAGAAATAGCACAGAATTGTAATGAATGCCCTTTATCTGTAGTAGCTTTGTATTTTAAAACCAGCTAAGGAATGTCTATCTTTGTACAAGTGTGTATATAGTCATATTTGTCTCCTGTTATCTCACAATCGATGCTGTTGGACCTTTTTGCAGCATGTCAAGCAAGTTATTAACATGCACTTCAGTTTATAAATATCCTGGTCATTATGTTTCTGATTTCCTGCTTCTGTGAAATACAATAGGCTAAGACTTTCCGGTTTAAAAATTTAGCATCATGTAGGATTATTTGGAAATGAAAGTCACAATTGAAACTGCATTCTCAATGTCTTTTAATCTGTACTGAATAGTCTAGAGTTTTTTGTAACTCCCAACTTTCATCTAGCACTTAAATACTGAGCTCATTCTGGGCTTCTCAACACATTTCCCACTGGTCCTCCACTACACCTGCTGTGCTGCCATCAGCCATTAATGTTCAGATAAAGCCAACAGCTTGTTAGGACGTGTCTGAGACATTCAGCAGTGCAGATGGCATTTTCTGTCTGCTTCTACCTGTAACATCTGGCAGCAGTCAGATGTGAGAAAGCCCAAACGAGAAGGAGGGAGATAATGTTTTTAAGTTGAATTGAATAAATAATTTTTTCAGACAAATTATTGCTGTTGGCTTGAGGTCATAAAGAAAAAAACCCATGTGAATGGAGGGCAGAACTAGTTTGCTTGGTTGAATTAATTGAATGAATTTATATATTGTGTGGACTTCCAATTCAATTTTTGAGGAATTCTGTAAGTTGGTTTAGAGCTTAACAGATCGATGCTGTAGTACCTAGAGAGTTTTCTTCTTAACTATCCCCAAGAATCTATCAAACTACACACTAGGCAGATGGCTGTGAACTAGCTTTTCTATGCTGTTAGTAGCTTTGCTATTGGTCTTGATGCAATTTAAAGATGGTTTCTAATTGTATTTGGGATTGTTCAGATCAGATTCAAATGGCATTGTTTCCTTCTGAATTACCTTGGTGGTGTTATGAAGAGCCTGACAAGACAATGACTGACTTTGCCATCTCATCACACAGACAAGAACATTCAAACTTCTTTCTTTCTGAATCAAATGCTTTTTTGCCTCATACCTTACCCTTTAAAAATCCTTAGTGAGGTAAGTTGCAATGTAGTGTCCTTCACAAACCTTGTACCATGTAAAAACTACAGCTGGGTAAATAGTAAGCACATGTATGCAAAAGCAGAATCTGTGCCACAGAGAAACAATAACCTGCATAATTCTCAATCATCTCAGTTTTGACTGGAGACAATTTTGCGTTCTTGATTTTTGTCAGTTAATTGCTACTATTAGCAATGCTAATGGATGAATACTAAAGGGGGGGGAAAAAACCCAAACTAAATAACAAATCAAAACAAATGACCCAAAAAAACCTGAGGTAGAAGAAGGAAGGTGAGGGAGTTTGGCTTCCGAGGTTGGCTGAGTGATTTGGCTGTCGTTTCCCTCCACCCTCCCATTTTCTTTCCATTCTTAAAAAGTTTTGGTCTTGATCCATGAACACATTTGCTCTTGCTCTTCCTGGTTTTAAGCTGGGAACACTGGGAGAGGGCAGTGAGCTCTGAGCATAGCATTGGATGGGATGGAATGTCCCTCTGGCCAACTTGACTCACCTGTCCTGTCTGTGTCCTCACTCAGCTTCTTTCTTACTCCCGGCCTACTTGCTGGGGAAAGGAGGGCAAGAGAGTGTGAAATAGAGAAAGCCTTGGTGCTTCATAAAATGCCTTTTTTTTTTCCCCCAGCTTGTTGTGTCCACTTCACTGTTCAGAAATAGACACAACAACGTCGTGTCACCGATGCAGTTTTCGCCACAAACTCAAAACACAGCACCATATGGGCTTTTGTGAAGAAAGTTAATTCTGTTCCAGCCAGATCCAGCATAGACAGGGAACTCTGTCCAAGTTAATTATAGATAAACAAATCTTGTATAGATTTAACAAAGCACTTTTTCCTCCTCTGCAGACAAAGCATGTGAGAAAGTGCTGAATAGTGGAGGAGAGGTGAATAAGATTACAGTGCAGTGGACAAAATAAAGCTGTAAGACCCCACTCCATCCCTCTCCCAATTTTCTTAAGCACAAGAGAATTTACTAGATTTGAAAGATGGATCATGTCAGTAAATCTTAAGATTTGTTGGCCTCCTAAAGAAGGAGGAACAGGATAATATGGCTTTTCATCTACAACAATTTTTGACAGTGCTAATGAGTGCAGAACAAGAAGTGAGGAGGACACTGATTTCTGCTATCAAAACCAGCTCCTGGGCAAAGATCCCATCCTGTCACTTGCAAAGTCTCTTGGCTTTCAGAATAAATAATACAGACATTTTAGATATCTTTTTTTTTTTTTTCAGAATCTGTACAGTAGAATCTTGACACCAGTAACATGAAATGTAACACCATTAATCATCCGTAAGTTTTGAAGAGCTATTAGTAGAGAGGCATATTTTGTTTTAGCACTTATATTATGAAGTTAGGACAAAGATTACTTGAACCTCCAATGTCCACTTTTTTCATGTTTGCTTCTAAGACCATTTCTGAGAACATAAAGCCATCAGGTAATTCCTCAGCCGTGTGGTATGAGAGCAGAGTTTTAATTAATGCTTCAGTAGAAAATATGCATCGGTATTCTGTGTCTTTTGCATCCTTAAAATAGTTGTCTTCATTCTCATTTGAGTTGTGATTTTCTGCCTTTTACACATCCTGTTTTCTCCAGAGTAAGAACCAGACTACTTTAGAAACTATGGCAGTCTATCACCTAAAGCAAAACATGCAGATAATTTGTGTTTTGAACTGCTGACCTGTTTGCAGGCCTCATTTTCTCTCCCATTGAAAAGCTCTAAAAATGCCTGTTATAACCTTACAGCTGCTAAACAGGGAAAAGGAAAGTATGTAAAGCAGGGTACCAGACCTCCTCCTGTCAATACAGCTGAATAGATTCAGCTATTGTCAGTTAAGTAGATACTAGTGCTATTACACTTACAAAACCGATGTTCTTAATCAAAGTCAAGTGTTTGCCATTTCTCTGAGTGGAGAAATTTGACAGCCTCAGTTAAAAGCGATGGAAACATTAAGACAACAAGCAGGTTCTTGGAAAGGAGAAATGAAGAAAAAAATCTCCAGAGAAATGGTCACAGTGGCAAATTTCGGGTGAGGTTTTTTTGGTTTACTGCTATTTCATAAGCCATAAACTCTCTCAGACTTGCGCAGTGCAGCAACCAAGAAGTGATCCTATCTATGTAACAAATCCTTTCCTTGTCTCCAGCATTCTCATAGTGACCAGGAGAGAGGTTAGGAGGAAAGGGCACCTGCCCGTGCTATTGATTGACTCCAGTCATAAAGGTGAGTTGCAGCAGAAGGAATGAAGTCTTGTCCTGAATGCTTTGCAGAGAACAACCTGTAACTGGTTTGTAAGAGCACAGGAGAGGGGTGAGGTACAGCTGCCTGCTGGTGGTAGAGGAGCCGCTCACAGGAGCAGTCTCAGTGATCTCCCTGGGCAGTCACTGCCCACGGAGGCTCATCAGGACAGCTCAGTGGGACAAACACTTCTTGGGTCTGTGTTACTGGTATGTGGTACTGCTGAGCTGTTGCCTTCCAGATATGGCTGGAGTAGTCACGGCTAAATATAGATATCTACTTTTGAATGACAAAATGCTTTATTATTTTGTAGGCTTGAAATGCATTGCTTCAGGACGGCATCTATAGCCCCTTCAAAGATGAGTCTGCCTGTGTAAAATGGGCATACCTGCCACATCTAGAGGAAATAACTAAAAATCCGCAGGCTGGTTACTGTTACCTTTTATATTAGATTTAAAACCAAAGATTTCCTCATATAGTTCCTTTTTTTTTTTTCTATGAACTGTAGTGATTTTTTAAAATGAGAAACAGAAATATAATTTGGTTGTGCAGAAAAATACAATATGTGCCAAATGATTGATCACTTTTGGCCTTGGAATCCTCTGGCAACTATTTTGCAGTGCATTTTAGGAGTAGTTTTGAAGATATAAATAGATCATCACAATCTGTGGCAATTAGCAGATAAGAAGAACTAACAATCAGCTCTATATACTGGATATGTAGTAAAGCTGGATTTTAAAACCAAAGGGAACACAAAATTCCCCCTTGCAGCTCATGATTCAGCCCTTCTGTGCTGGAATGCAGCAACAGAGAAGCTGATTTGTGGGATACAGTTTAATGACATGTTGTGGTTTAACCCCAAACAGTAACTCATTCTCATTACTGCTGGCCCACTCTTCTCCAGCAGGAAAGAATAAAAGTGAGAGAACTTGTGGGTTGAGATGAAAACAGCTTAACAGGTAAAGCAAAAGCTGTGCATGCAAGCAAAGCAAAACAAATTCACCACTTCCCAGGGGCAGGCAGGGGCTCAGCCATCCCAGGAAAGCAAGACTTCATCACACATAATGGTGGCCTGACTTTATATGCTGAGCGTGATGCCATATGGATCATTATATGGAACATTCCTTGGCTCAGTTGGGATCAGCTGTCCCAGCTGTGTCCCCTACAAACTCCTTGAACACCTCCAGCTTACTCGCTGGTGGGATAAGAAGCGGAAAAGGCCTTGACTCTGTGGAAGTGCTGCTTAGCAATAACAGAAACACCGCTGTGTCATTAATGCTGTGTTCAGCACAAACCCAAAGCATAGCTCCAGACTAACTGCTGTGATGAAAATTAACTCTACCCCAGACAAAACCTGTACTTGATACAGTATATGATGTTGTCTTGCCCCTGGTTATTTATTTATGCCTCCCCTCTGAAGGGGAGACGTAACGTATTATGAAATTGTTGTCAATATGGTGCTTAAAAAGCCCATACTGTTTCTAATCGAGTACTGATTATTGGTTTATGTCTGACCTTGTTTGGCTTACAGTGACACCTGCCAAAGTGAAGCTCTAGGGACATTTGTTTGCATGCTCTTTAAAGGACTGTTCTTCCAGAAGACTGCTCTCAATTAGAGAAGTTTGGGGGTTATGTGCACCAGATCCGTGCAAGCTTTTCGTCAGGCCTAGAGTAGAAAGAATAACGCCAACCTCCCGTTCCTGGAGATGAGCTTGATTGCTTTTTCTTAACAGGATCTTTCAGTTTCAGACCCAAAGAAGGGCTTCTGTGCATAAAGGCTTGTTTATTGAGCTACATTAGCTGATTTTGCTCAGTTTTCTCTACACCCTGCCTCACTTGACCATTCATGACTCAGTGGGAACAGCACATTTCTGTGCATGCCTGTCTCTTGATTAAAAAGCTTGATTGTATTATAGCTTTCTAAAACTGTTTTAATCTAGAAAATATGTTTTCATCAAATGTTTATATGGTAAAACAGAAGTCAGGTTTATATAAATATATGGCTCATATGCATATAGAGGAGGTAAGTGGTTTTGGCATGGAACTTTTCATAAATGGCTGCCCCGAAGGTAATTTTAGTAGCATGTGGTAAGGTTGCCAGTTTCATCTGTTATACTGTGCCCTTTGCCAAGCTCGCAAAAAGAAACATCGTAAGTTAGGAACTGATGATTCAATCATGTGTCGCTTAGTTACAGAATCTTAAGGGCAGACACCCAAGGGAAAAATAGGCCCCATTTAAGGAGTTTCCGGTAGAACATGGTAAAATACAACACTGTTCCAGACAGAAGATTTATCTTTGGCAGCAGAGCTATAGCACGCTGGGAACTCCAGACTCGGGTCTGTGCTTCTGCCCAGAGGCTTTGTGAGTGGAAGGGCGGGGCGTGCACGAGTCCTCATCACTCTTCTCTCGAGGCATCACGAGTTTCTGTGTGCGGTTGACAAAGGATGCACGTCACCTCTGGCACCGGGGAGCTGTCGTGCCATTTGCTATGTGAATATCACTGACTTTGTTTCACGCAATTTTTAGTAAGAATCATATTTCTTAAATGGGGTAGTGCTCTCCAGAGGCATAAGCCAGTACGTTATTTTATCCCAAATTCATCATTCTAATGTGCTCATGCAGTAAGAAGAAGATGCAGCAGAATTAAAGCATTGAGCTAACTGGTTTGGTTTTTTTGCCTTCAGTAATGAAATTTATAATTAGCATGTTCAAGATGCTAAAGAGAATGTGAGCATGTTAACAACTCTCCAAATGTCAAAATGATTTTGCAGTTGTCATTGGTTGTTCACATTAGGGAAGATGCTTTTTACTACTTGGTAAGTTTCTTACTGTCACAAAGTAGAGCAGAGAAATATTGAAGGACATCATTCAAATCTGCAAACCAGCAGGGGTTGATGCTAAAGGCCATAGCTGTCTATAACTGTTGAAAGCATCAATTCATGACAATTGGTGCAAATACTGCTTGCTCAGGTCAAGTTATCTAAAAAAAAATCTTGTGGATTAGAAGATGATAAAATAAGTTTTAAAAGAAACCTCTTAATAGTGTTACTAGTCTCCTGGAAGAGAACATAGAAAATCACATAAATAATTTTGCATAAGGAGTATATATCCTAATTATATTAATGGACCTCCTTTAGAGCAAGAAATTCAAACATTTAGGATGATCTCAAGGTAGTTCCCTTGCTTGACCAAAAATCTCATTAACCTCTCTAATACATCTTGATCCACAGAAACATAATTAAGAAAAAAAAAAATCCAAGTAGTTTGCTTCACAGAGGTGAACTGTGTTGCAAATATGTTGTTACATAACAGTTAAATTATTATCTGAAAAGATTATAGAGATCTATCACTCCAAAATGAAAGAGGAGATCTGGTATATTTTTAGGATACAATCTTCTGATCATTAGAGTATTCTTAGACATTAGTCATGAGCAAAAATATGTTTTGAATATAATTGCAACTGCATAAAGGCTGATAAAAGATTAAGGTACAGTTGTGTAGCCAGAAGAATTACCGATCCATGTATTAACATCGTGATTTCTTTGCACGTCTGTAAGATGAATATATGCAGTAGATAAGAGCAAAAGCTCAGTTGGGAAGAGCATGGTGATGATAATGCAAAGGTTGTGGGTTTGGCCCCAGCATGGGCCATTCACTTGAGCTGTCTCGATGATCCTTGTGGGTCCCTTCCAACTCAGAATATTCTGTGATTCTGTTTGCATACTGGCAATCACAGTCAGCTCCTTTAGAAGTTATTCATGTTTTCTTGAATTCTGATGTAACTATATCCTGCTGTAATTTTTAGTGTGGTATCATTCACGATAGCCTAACAAAGTATCTTCATGTTAAATGAGCCCATTTAATCTATCTGCAAAAGACAGTTAACAGGTAACTTACCTTTACAAAACCAAAAATGTTTAACTATGGAATTACTACCCAAATGGTACCAAAAATCTTATTGCCTTAAGAGAAATTGCAGAAGAGCAAGGCAGACTAGTTGAGTCTTCTATCAGATGGCATCTAATTTGGTCCAGTTGAAGTTGGTGCATGATGATTGTGCACTTTTTTCTGAGGACCATCAGCATGGTCAAAAAAAAAGAATAGAGCATGTGCTGTTGATCTCTTTTGTATGTCTGATGTTGACACACAACACACACTCTGTTTCTCATTTCAAAAATTTCTCAGTCATGTCTCAGCCATGGCTAGATCTTGGAAAAACCTCCTATAAATGAAGGAACTTAAGCTTTCTGCTGTCCTAGAACAGGGTTATTCCCTCCTTTCTTTTTGGCTAAAGTATTTTCTAGTGAATACAAGAGCATCTTTCTAATACTGTAAGCTGGATAATTATGAAGTCTGCTACACCAGTAGCTTCACTGACTGTAAAAATACTGACTAATGGTGACAGGAACAGTCTGTGAACTGTGAAGTGGTAGCATATATATATCATTCCTGCTGTTTTAGCTATAACTGTTAAGAGAACCTTGTCCCTCAGCAAGCAGGGTGGTGACCTGCATTCCTGAGACAGCCAGAGAAACAAACCTTGTCTTCTGTATCTGCAGTGAGGCCACTTAAATAATCTTTTGTAAAATATTACCTTAAATCCAGTAAGGCATAAATTAATCAATTAAGTGCATAGTGAATAATCTCTAATATTCTGAATTTCTGTGCAGATGCAGAATGTGTGTGGGTTGATCAGAGTAACATGTTTGACTCAATCGTAGTATATGCCTTGGTTACTGAATATGGATAACTCCTTGGCAGCTTTCAGTCTGTTCTGTTAATTAATCATCTTGTTACTTGAAAATTGGTACCTTTTTTAAAATTAAAGCCTTTCAAAGTTACAGCTTTTTTACTGAAGTGTTGTCATGACAAAATGCATCGATTAAACTTCCAGATTCTCCTACTATTTTCAAGTGGTCCTTATTTCTAAGGACAAGAGTAATTTTCTACTACTGAACTTTTAATCAATTCCATAAAACATAAATAATTATGACAGTGCCCATAGGTAAGGATTTTGTGCCAAGTAAGGATTTTGTGTAAGAGTTTTTATCTGTTTCAGTGGAGGCTGGAAGTAACCCTCAATTTTTCTACATTGATTTTTTTTTTGACTGGCTTCTTGAACCTTATTCAGGAGATGAATCAATGGGATGCCAGTGGCCTGACTTTGTGTGTTGCAGTGGGTGATGTCACAAGTTTGTCGCTGCCCCTTGATACACCCTAATATTTGGGCAGCATGAGATTGATCCGTGGATTAGCTCTGTGTTGTCCATTTGCTTGAAGCCAATTGCCATTTTCTTGTCAGACGTTTGACTGGGCGTGTTCCAGCCGGAAGTACGAAGGCAGAAACTGCTGTAAGTAGAACTAGATGAGCCCAGTAGTCTTTTCCTTAAAGGAAGCTGATATCAGATCCTTTGGAAATAACCAACCAAAACTCCTCAAGGTCTTCTCCCTGACAATCGGGAAAGAGAGATTTCATTTACTGTAGGAAGATGCTTCCTTCTCTTCAAAGTCTTGTAATGCTAATTCTCAGAATTAAGCACTACTTTTGTTGAACCACATCTTATCATCCATTTATCTGCTGAAATGCTGCACGAGGGATGTGCATGCACGTTATTTAATCCCTGATAGGCAGATACCTTATCCTTTGGTGAGCAATTAGATTTTCACCTGGAAATTACCTTTCATTCAAAATGGATTAGGTGAAAATAAAAATGAAATTATTCGCAGAATTCAAAATAGATAATATGGGTACTAATCCTTTGAGACTTTACTGGAGAAATAAGGGAAGCATTTCTACTCAGAAGTAAAATTGGAAAAATTATTCTCTGTACCTGCATTCCTCTGAGCTCCTGAACTGCCTCCCTGACCAGTGTGGGGTGCATCTCCTAGAGAAAAGTTCCTACTGGTAAATTCTGAACTGCTTCAGAAACTCACTTGAAGGCTTCCTTGGGTTCAATTTAAACTCCCTCTTCCTCCAAGGCTTACTGATTTTATGGAAGTGAGAGATGCTTCAAAGCCCTGACAAATGAAAGATTAATGTGCTGCTTTGGAGATACAAACACTGGCAGAGCAGCCCAGAGGCCACGATCAGCAGTCAGATCAGTGAAGTGCATCTTCTGGCCTGCCTACCGCCACTTAGCACTTTAGTCAATGCCTGTATCCACAAGTACATTGATGAACACGCAGGGATGTTCTAAATAGATGATATTAACAGAATGGGATTGTTACTAACTCTTGCTTGAGACGAGATGTAGTTGTGGCTTGTAAATTTGAGGATGCCAGGTTCGGAAGGAGGAGAGTCAATCTCTGAGGGACAACATAACCTTCCCCACAAAAAACCAACGGGATGGCAATTTTGCCCAAGACCTCATTTAAAAATAAGTAGGTGGTTGACACTGAGTAGCAATGCTGCAGTGTTAATAACTTGGAAATGTCATAGAATTAAGTCGTGCAATGTACTCTTACCTTGCTTGTAATTTAATTAGTGAGTTTTGATGAGGCTTTTTTTTCCCTTGGTAGGTTGAAGAATGTTTTCTAACAAGACTAAATAGAAAAATTGCTAATATCAACAAAGCTGTACTTTTCTATCATGTCAAAGATAAATTTCCAGTATTTCCTGGCAAGGACATGAAAGCAAGCAATCAAGCAATTATCTATATATGAACCACGTGTTTTGGAATACAGGTGCTATACTGGAAACACTTGAAAAAAAGATTATTTTCTGTTATAACTGTTCCTATTTTAGCAACAGCTAGTCAACTTGAAGTATGTCCTTGATCCTCTAGTCCTTAAACAATGCACTCTTCTATCTTAGCTAGAAGTACAAGTTGGAAAAGAACAGAGATGAAGAAGAATTTGCAGGAAAAAGTAATTTGACGTTAGCATGGAGACATGCTGGGGATTGGCAAAGTAGCAATGCTTTTGCTTGGCATTCTATTTTTACTATACATTTCCTTTAATGTAAAGAAGTCTGCAAATATAACTGTTTGAAATTTTTTTTTTAAGATGGAGATGTACATCATTTGAACTACTTGCAAATAAACTTAAGTTTAATTTATTCTTCAGCATATTAACTCGGTTCTAATCACTGAATTCCACATGGCTGAGTTTAAAGGAAGATCATGCACCCCTGCTTCTTCCCTAAATTTTAATTTCTTCTTACTGTGCTTCAAAACCTGAACTGCTTAGAAACACCATACTTGACCTTTAAAACTACAGTGTCAGGGGAATCATGATAACTAGATGAAGCCATACAATTATTTGTCTAAAATGTTTGTATAAGCAGTAGAAGCCACATATGAGTGGTTTGTGAGGATGCTGTATCTTCACAGGCATGGGATGCTGCTGAAAGCTGCATCTTCATGAATTATTAGTGCTACTGCTCAAGATGTTTGAATATCTTGCCTGTTTTTAGTGGAAGTTGATTCCACTTTTCTTGATGAAGTCTGAAAACATTTCCTCTGTTTTGTTCGGGCTTGGGAATAAACATCTATCCAAATAACATATTTGTTCCAAGTACGTGTGGTCTGCTCTTATTTCCTCCTAATAATATCCTCCGCTGTGAGACCATAGTTTTCCTTAATGATGCTGCACTTCTCAAATAAGGATCAATGTTCATCATTTGCTGAACAACATGTTCTGTAAAGGAAAATGTATGGCTTGTACAGCAGGAGAGCTACACCTACGGGACACTTTCAAATCCAGCTGTGCTGTATTTTATTTGACACGTAACAGCTACACCACAGCCCTCTGAACTGCCAGTGAAAAATAGCAGCTAACCAGCACGCTCTGTTAATATGTTGGAGCTGGCAGGAAAGCACCAGTGTAGGTTGGCACACTTACTGTGACAACATCGAGTAACCACTGTAGAGAGCAAAGAACGGTTTTCTTTATGTCAGTACAGAAGTAAACCAATAGAGAGAAATTAGCGTGCCTAATGCATTAATGCCATGGAAGCCATTTGCTAAGGGGTTTAGACTTTTCTACACACTTGCTAAATCTCAAATGTGTAACTGGAGGGGCCTAGGAAGATGACAGGCGCTAAAGAAAACATAGAAGACTTAAGAAAAAAAGAAGCTTAAAAATGAAAAGAAGAATAACAAACTATAAACTATATGAATACCTTAGTTGTCAGCACAGTAATTCAGTTTGAATACATCAACAGTTTTGTGCATCTCTTCAGATTAAATGTAAAATGTGTTCCAGGAAGGACTGTCTCCTCCTACAGTCTTAACCTAATGACTGCTGCTTCTTTGAAGAGGCTACCACAGAAGATAAAATACATTGCTGGGCTGCAGTGATAATATTGATTTTGCTTTAAAGAATTTTAAGGTTGATAAATTGTACCCTGTGGAATAATTTAAATTGAGTAACAAAACAAAATATGTTGTTTTAAATTGTCAGAGTTGACCAGTAGTAAATTTATGTTTCAGTGTTTGGAGCGCTTCTTCAAATTGCTGTCAAAGAAATAATTCTTCTTTGGGTTAATTCATCTTAAATTGTCTCAGATTAGCCCAAAAAACCAGAATCTCTGCAAATGACTAGTCAGTGTAAAAAAAATTATGTCTTCTGGCTACAGAGCTTCCTAATGAAGGACTAGGGAACAGGCAGTACTTATGGGGTTATTGTCAATACTTGAAGTACAGAGTATCCTAATAAGGATGGGTAAGGTTCTTTCAGTCTCTCAGTAGGCAGCTGGGTATCTTACTTCAAACTTTTCTTTGCATGCATGGAAGAAGCACGGACCCTCTTGCCACAAACGTGTGTCCTGAAGGTTGTGGAACAGTGACAAATACTTGCACTAGAGAGACCTTGGCCCTTGAACAAGAATGTGAGGGTGAGGGATAAAATTGAGCCAAGAACAGTTTCTGTAACCTTTTGATAATTCACTGGCTACGCACCCTCATTAAAGCGTTTAGGAAATGTGTATGCACTCAGTTTTAATTCTGAGCTGAAACAAGAATGAAAGGTAGAAGAAAAAAATCAAAGACATCTAAATGTAGTCACCTGAATACGTAATTTAAAAACTCAAGAGTAGTGAGCTTTATTCACCCATGATACAGTGCCCAATGAAAGACCTGCTCATTAACTAGTTCCATTACTGAAGACAAAGATCCTCTGGAGCAGGGTCAGAAATCTGCCCTCTGGTAGTAAGGAAGAGTGGGTAGGGATGTGGGAGAGTGATTTATACTTGACCATGTATGCCATTAAAGGTGCTGTCACTCTTGTGTTCTCTTACAAAAGGGAAAAACAAAAAAAACCCCACAACAATTCAAGTCTAGAAATGCTGTGCACTAAATCTAGGAAAGAGAGGAAATAATTCATTCTGTGCTAGTAAAATGGAATTAAGGAAATTAGTAATATAGTTTCACTGTTTCTGTGACTTTCTGAGCATACTTTCATGCTAGCCAAGCTCTTAAAATACTTTGTCTTCCTGAATTTGAATATTTTATAAAGTAGGACAGTTGAAGTAGGGAAAGCCAAGCTGTGAGTTACACTAGACATGATGTAAAGCCTGCTGCAAAAATACAGCAAAATGAAAAAATGACATGGTTTTGTGTGGTTCAAAAATAACTTCTGTTCTCAGCCTACTCAGCTTTAATTTTATTGCTACACTATCTGTTGCAGAACATAAACTCTTGGGGTGTGACTTGTGTTATAAAAGATTTTCCTATCAGTAGGAACAGGCCACTGTGTTGAAGGGGAGTCAAGGGGAGTCAGCTGTTGTGCGGCTGTTCCCCTGGAGATCTTTCCTCCCACCCCCAGAGGGGCTGGTAGCTCTCTGCAGAACACCTCCACAGAAGGTAACAATCATGGCCATGCTTTTGAGATAGTGAAAGTCTAATTTTTTTTAAAAAGCAAATTGTTTAGAAAGAAAATGCTGGCTCCCTTCCCTCAGTAGGTTGCCTTTCACATTTATGGTGTCTTTCCTGATGACGAGGAGCAGGTGGCTTATCAAGCATATTCCCCCTTAAGTGTGACCTGTTTTTGGAGTAGGATTCTGATTGCTTCAGGAAGAAACCTGACAAATACACTGAGCTTATGTGAAGTTTGGTCGAGCCTGCTTGCCCTTTTTGGTTGCATAGGTGGAGAGAGCACATCTCCTGTGCTGAGGTTATGGTCTGTGACACTGTGCAAAATAATTATAAATTAAGCACAGAAAACAAATGGAGGAAAAAAAAAACACCACAAAACCATAAAAGGTATCGTTTAAGAATTATTTAGACTACAGCATAAGTTATCTTTGACTCGTTGAACTACAAGTGTGATATTGAGACTACCAAATTGTACAAAGAGCTTTTCCAAGACAGTTTTTAACATCAGCGAGCCAGACTGGGGGGCAGTATGAAATCATCAAATGATTCATGACATAAGATTTTGTTTTGTAGGGTATGTAAGCAGTGTGTTGATGAATGTCAGAAGTTCAACACTTACATGAATTACACAAAAAGAAGCTTTAGGGCTTTCTCCAAACAAAATTTTGACACAATAGTTTTTCATAGCTCTTTCACTGCGCTACTCAAAGGCTGAATTCTAAAGTTCTTTACTCAGGCAAAGAACTTTCTGTTCAGTAGAATGTGAACCTGGTCCCTACAAAACCAAAGCTCCCCTCTCATGCTCATTAATTTAGACTTACTAAAATCTGAGTAATAGACTCTGTATTTGCCAATCAGCTGAAAATGTTCTGATTACTAAATGCATACCAATTTTTATGGATATGAGCATTTTTCTTCCAAATGAGTGAAGGCAAAAAATGTGCTAGATGCAATAAGTGCTGAAAAAAACCTGGGTTTAAATATTTATAAATTAAATATAAGTATGTATAATTGAGAGCAAAATATGCCTATGATTAGGTTTGTGTTAATGAATCATCAGATAGCAGAATGTACTGGGTTGGTTATAGCTGCATATGTGTGCATGTATATATATATACGTGTGTGTGTATATATATAGATATACACACACACATACACTTCAGTGTGTATTTCTAGAACCATGCCGGTTTGCAGATCAGATTCTTCACTAGATTGTTATGGTGACATTCAATTGATTTGGATCAAAGGAACCATAAATGTTTGAATTAGAGAATTTAGGTGACAAATTAGAAATATTTGTGTGTAGGAGTTTTTTGTGATGTTAACCCTTAATACAGCAGGCTGAATACTGTCCTCTAAGTGTAGTTCCAGGGAAAAATGATTCAGAATTATTTCTGAATCAGAAGATTTCTTCTTCCCTTCTCTGTCTACTCTTAAAGGGCAAGATAAAACTGTAGCACTTGCAAAATGGGTCTTTGCAAGAACACTTTTTTTCCCCCTCTTTTTTTAAGTATCAGAGCTGTTCCACTAAAAATACTTTCCATAGTCGTACTTGGTTACGCGATTTTTTTTCTAACTAGTTAACTCATTGAAGTTAACTCATTAGAGGTGTAGACACATCTTATTCTCATTTATGCCTCTATAGATGTGCTGCTGACCTGTACCACTACCGTTCACCTTTTGGTCTCCTGCACTGATCTGATGCCAAGAAAGACCAAAGCACTGCAAAGCTCTTGTTCCATCAGGCTGCTGGGGAACACTGGGACTTCCCGTTCTTTTTATTCACATAGGTGAGTGTGTCCTGCCTGAGAACTCCCTTTGATTGTCACACCTAGTTCTTATCATCTTCTCTCTATGATTTGTATCCAGAATGAATCACTCAATATGCAAGGTGTTTTATCTTCTTTGCCTCAGTAGCACCAGTTAAATCAGTCATATTCTGTATAATACTTTTAGATCACTGATGTTTCTCTTGTACATGTAAAAATAACACTAAGTGATCTTAGAAATGTGACTGTTCTCCCTTCCCTGTCAATTTGTCAGTGTCTGATAGAAAACACATCGTTGTTTCGGGTTAGGGGTTCTTTTTATTTATTCTGCTTATAAAGTAAAGGGGAGGGAAGAAAGAAATGGAAATGCTTTTCACTAATTATGTTGACCTTCAAGCCATTCTGAGTGAAGGTTTTTATGCTGTAATTTGTTCTCACCCCTGGGGTGTATAGGCCTCTATCTACATTTACTAAATTTAAGTAGATAGTATTCAAATAATGAGAAATCAGACTTGTTAATCCTGTAGTTCCTTTCAAAAGAGCTCTATACTGTTCAGGGAAATTGGTGCTACTGCTGTGTCCTGTGCTGGGGGCTTTCCAGTCACTGCTTCTAAATGGTCCTCTTCCTTCCAGGGGTGTTGAAAGACTTTCTGCTATGAGCTCATCTCTCTGTGTCTGTTCAAAGGGCAAGGATGATGTGTTTTAGAAATTCATGGATTTCTTGAAGTGTTGAGTCCCTGACTGTCTTTCAAATGAACACAGCACTGCATATGCTACCCCAAGCATGTATATTTATTTGACTTTTGTCATTTTGAGACTTTCTAAAATGCTTAGGACTTCCTATGCTTTATAAATAAAACGTGTGATTTTACATATGCAAGCTATGCCAGCTATGTGAATGGTGTTCTTTTGGGAGGATAGTGTGGTTTCTGCTTCTTCAATTCAAATTTCTCATAAAGGCAAAGGGATGGAGTAGGGAGAATGGGAACAATAATGGCATTATCAGCCCTTCAAAAAAGGTTAGATCTTCCTCGTGTTTAGAATTGTGTATGAAGCAAACGTGTATCAATTTGTAAGTACTTTATTTTCATCTCTGATTCCACACTGTAGAAACTTGGGTATGTATAAGGATTGGGACAATCATTATCCTAATATAACTAGCATACAGGTTTTATCAGTAGAAATCTCAAATTAAAAACTGACCTTTTCTTTGTGGCTTTCATTCATTTACACTTGAGATTAGTGCTTCTATTGTGATTTATTAATCAGAAATGCATTTGGTTTTTACATATTTTGTTAATAAGTTCATGCTCCTTGCCCCTTATAGCCAGGGTTCATGTTGCAGGACAATACAGTATAGCAAAAAGGTTTTAACGCAAATGTTTAATGTCTGAGTGATTTTTGTAATAGAACACTGAAGCTTGGTAGGTGAAAGTTGTACAGAAGGGATCAAATTCCCATAGAGGATAACCTGTTAGACCTGCTGCTGAGCAAGGGCCTGAGGTAGCCTGCCCCTTGCACCTTCCTTATACAGAATTGTACTTTTTCCTTCAGGCTAGGCAAGGCAAATGGGTAGCAGTCCATCTAGTTTTAGTATTAAACATCTATATGACAGTGCTTAAGCCATTTTATTTCTCCGGTCTTGCTATTTTGATATTAATTTTTTCAGGCTCAGTGCAGTTGCCACAAAGTGTCTGGAGTGCTGAGGCAACATGCTGCCCAGTCCTCTGACAGATATGGCACTTGAGTGCCCTTCCCTGCAGGTGCTCCAGCAAGGACAGCTAGGTGCTGGGAGAGGTTCATCTCCAGATTTTGAGAGAAAATGGGAGTGAAAGAGAAAATCAACACTTCTGCCTGCCAGTCTCTAAATTGAGAAGAGCTACAACTGGTTTTTTGGGGTGGGTAAATTGGTTTTGTTATGGCCCCCGATTAGCATAATTGTGTAACCACCCTAACTCATTCCCGTTAACCATAAAAAGTTTGCTCGAGTGCTTGAACAAGTACATCTCAAAGTGCACCGCCAACTGGCTTCTTTTGAACAAAAATCTCTGAAATCTTTGGTTAACTTTGACTGCAGTTGTGCAACTGTGTCTGTGGATTTAGTTGCATGAGCTATTCATCCCTAATCTCAGAAATGCGTATTTTGACGAATAATTTCTAATGGAAGGCAAAAGACAGGAAGCAGGAGCGATATACTTGTCATGTGGAGTGTTTAAAAAACCCAGGAAGACAAAAGAGCTGTCTTGCATTTATTTCACTCCACAGGTTTGCATTAGCGGAGACTTGGGAAAGTAGTTCAAGGAACGTGTTTGTGCAATGAAGGCTGTTACCATAGCTGTTCTGGGGGGGACCGAGCTATTGCTGACTTGTTAAGCGGCTTTTACTCTTCAAAAGACAAAGCTGTGTGGAGCTTTTGAGAGCAGAATCCTAATGAGGTTGCTACACTTGCGCCTTTTTTTTTTCCTCCTGTCAATCCCGAACCTTTGTAACATGTTGTGATCTATTGAGAGATTCATTTAAAACGTGGAAGATGGATGGGTCAAAGGCGGGGTTCTGGGTGCTCTCCCCATCTCCTTCATGGCCCTATTGCACCAGAAGGTCAAGCAGAGATATTGCCTGGCCCTCAGCTCCTGTCTGTTTCCAGGATTCCATTTCAGAGAAGGTGTCTAGATAGCACTGTACATGTGAGGGATGCTGCTGATGATTTGTGAATATAGGAATTCTGATATTGTGTGATGTTGGCAATAAAAATTAATCTGCAAAATGCATCACTAGAAAACATTGAATATGTACATTTATTGCTTGGAGAAATGAGAAATCTGTCATCTCTTTGACAATGTCAGTTTATCATTCTGATCATAGAGTTGCTATGATTTTCTGACTTGCAAACTGTAGTTACAGATTTTCATGATTCTCAAGGTAGTTGAGGTACTGTAAAAGCCCTAATTTTTTGGTACATCTGCTGATAGCATCAGGATCTGCAGTGGCTGGGCAACTGGGAAGCATTCATGGTACAGAGAAAGGCAGGAAGTAGACCATTTACAGATCTTTTCAGTGGAAATAGAGAAAGAATTACTTAAATTCCTATGTGTGCTTTCTTTGTTCTGAAAGACATGAGAAAAATATCAGGCTCTCCTGGAATATGTATGGACTATTGCATGACTTGCTGGATAAATCCTCTTCCAGTGATACAACTGGAAATCTCTGTCTGTCCATCAGCACCTATCACCATAACACATGCTGCAGTGGCTTGGGTGTGAACTGGATACTAGGCACTAGGTAACATTTATTTTGGTTGGTTCAAGAATCAAGTAGCTAGTGGTATTTACACCCCTGCTATATTCCTGCAGGGAAATGCATTAAATCTTCCTATTTGTTCAAACATGACAGTTTTTCAAAAGAGATTTAGAGATCCTCCAATTTTTAAATATGAGCAGACAAAGTTTGGGATCAAGTAAACTGTAAAAAGAGATATTATCCAGAAAGATTCTTAAGCAAATGCTAACAGTAACTTTCAATAAAAGTAACAATCTGATTGTGTTAGTGAAGGAATTTTGGCAATAGGTGTCAGTAGCTGTCCTGGTTCTGGCCAGGACAGGATTAATTTTTTTGCAGTAGCTGGGAGGGGCCGTGGCTAGGACCCAGAGGTTTTGCTATATCCCTTACATTATTGGCAGGGAAAGAGATTATTTTCTAGGAAGAAGGGGTTCCTTCTGGTCAAGAAAATGTGATGAAGGGAGCCATTGGTATTGCCTATTATCAGGGGCTTTTTATGTGCAAATTGTTTCTTTTACCCTCTGTCATTGGTAGTGTTGCTGTGACAGTTTTAGTTTTCTTATCCCATTGCTACTTCCAGTAAATTGTTCTTATCTCAACCCATGTTCTTTGCTTTTGTGCTTCCAGTTCTCTCCATCCTGTCCCAGGGGAGGGGGACAGTCATGTGGGAGAATCTTGGTAGGGACACTGAATTGGGGAATACCATTCCTAAACCCCAACAGCCATATTTGGTGCCCAGTGTGGGGCTCGAAGGGTTGGAGATAATGAGAGATCTGATGGGATGTATTAGATTGAATTTATGTGTGGTGGTGCTGTTTAGCAGGCTCCTGTGCTTGCCATGGGGCTTGTTTTCATGGTTGTCTATTAGAGTCCAGTGCTTGTCAGTGGCTTTCACTCCTTGCTGTGGTGCTGTACTTCTCATCACCTCACTGTATTGTGCCTGGGGATGTTTTGATAACAACCATGGTGATGTTCCTGGGCTGGCAGGTGGCCAAGGTATGGCCACAATTTTCTGTGTTGCTGTACTGGGCAGGCTGGAACTTCGGTCTGAACTTGAGTTGAAGGAATTGTGACTTGTGAATGAGTAGACAATGGAGGAGATCCACCTGAAGCCCATGGAGACGCCATGCCAGAGCAGGTGGATGCTTGAAGGAGGATGTGACCCTGTGAGATGCCTGCGATGGAGCAGGTTTCCTGGCAGGACTTGTGAATTCATGGGGGTCCCACACTGGAGCAGTTCATGAAGAACTGCAGCCTGTGGGAAGGACCCGTGCTGGGCAAGTTCAGGGAGGACTGTCTCCTGTGGCTGGGACACCACACTGGAGCAGGGGAAGCAATGATTCCCTTCCAGCCCGTGGTAAAGACCATGGTGAAGCAGCTGTCCCCCTGCAGCCCATGGAGGACTATGATGTGGACTGTACTAATGGTGGACTACAGCAGGAACCCTTTGTTGTAATCAGGCTGGGGAAAAGAGGAGGAGTTCATTATTGCAATGTTAAACCAGATTAGCATGGCCCAAACGGACCAGGGGTGAAGATGGATGTACCTTTAAATTGTTGCAAGCCATGATTGGAGTTGTGTGTTACAGGAATTACTGTAGCAGAAACCACCCAAACCAGTGGAGGAGAAGCCTTACAAGAAGTAGTTGCAGTGCAGTAGTGACCTGACCTGAGCTGGCTTTGGTGCCCAGCAACTCCATGCACACACCACCTCTCCTGTCCTGAGTGACCACCACAACAGATGCAGCCCAAGGTCATGGACTATATGAATTCAATAGACATTTTGTAGGGGTGCTCCATAGATGAAGGAAAAAATATTTGTGTATTATAGCAAAGAAGGGAAAGGGGGGTGGTGGGCAATGAAGTTGTATTGAATAGTGTGGGATCTGGGCATGATAAGGAGTATGGGATAGGGGTGGAATGTGCTGGATTTGGCTGACACAGAGTTAATTTTCTTCCCTGGGGCTGGACTGGGGCTGTGTTTTGGATTTGTGCTGCACACAGGGTTGATGATACAGAGATGTTTTTGTCATTGCTGAGCAGGGTTTACACAGAGCCAAGGCCTTTTCCGCATTCCATACCGCCATGCTGGTGAAGAAGTTGGGGGTTGCCTGGGGAGCTGGGAGGAGACACAGGCTGGACAGGTGACCCCAACTGACCAAAAAGATATTCCAGACCATAGGACATCATGCTCCGTATATGAAGTAGGGGGAAGAAGGAGGAAGGGGGGACATTTGGAGTAATGGTGTTTGTCTCCCCAAGTCGCCATTACGTGTGATGGGGCCCTGCTCTCCTGGAGATGGCTGAACACCTGCCTGCCCACAGGAAGTGGTGAATTAATGCCTTGTTTTGCTTTGCTTGCGTGTGTGGCTTTTGGTTTCCCTGTTAAACTGACTTTATCACAACCCACAAGTTGTCTGGCTTTTACCCTTCCCATTCTCTCCCCAAGATCCAGCTGCTGGGGGAACGAGCGAGTGGCTGTGTCGGGCTGGGGTGAAATCATGACAATAGCTTACATGCACGGGGATGTGTCACTTCTCATTGAAGACTTATGTGAGAAAACTCATCAATTATTTCATTGTTCCATGGTTGCAATAACTTAGGAAATGTTGGTTTTGTTTTGAAAGTTCATCTAGTAAAGCATCACAGTTGCAATCCAGCCATTACACAGAAACTGTACAGAGGAAAACAGACTGAACTGCTATCTTAAGAGCATTATGTAGACAATATATTTTAGGTTTCTAGCTAGAGCCTCACATAACCTTACCTTTTATTAAAAAAAAAATCGATTTAAGAGGATTCCACTATATATCTGAAAAGTAGCCTGCATTGCGGAATTTAATAGGATTATGCTATTGATTCCATCTTTACAATGCTAGCTAGTATTTGGTACTTGTGCACTGCAGACTATTATGTGACTGAACACAAGGGAAGAGGGATTAGTTTGTAAAAGAATAAGCAGCTTTCCCTTAAACTGCCCTGAACCAAACATACACCTGTTTTGGTCTGTTTAGTAAATGCCAACTAACAAAACATCAGTGGCAGCACTCCCTAAGAATGGCGATCTTCTTACAGTCACTTAGTCTCCAAGTAGAAGGTGATCAACCCCCTTGTGAAGTCATATCTGTTGCTATAATGCAGCTGTTTACAATTTCTTCAGAACATTCCACCTGTATGTCTTTAATCAAAGAAAAGCTACCAAAAAATGGTCTGGAAACCCATGTCATGTATTGATACTAATGTATCTCCTGGCAATAGAAAGTGCTTTTGGCTATTTTTGAACTTAATGGAATAAATTAAATTGAAATTGAAATATTGTTTCCATAAAAGTGTATTTTCTGGAATGTAACTCTTCTTAACTGAGAAAATAGTTTTAGGCACTAAGTCACTTCCTGACATACCAGCATTATTTGTTTATTATTATTATTATATTAGTGACCATGGCCAATCCTTCATGTTTGCAAACACCTGTTGACCTCTGATGTCTGATACCCTTCATGACAACAAGTATTTCTATAGAATGTAATGTGTAAAACATTGAGAAAATAAATGATGTTTTTAAAGGAATTTTATATGAGATAGTCATTTTCTCTTTCCTCAGGTCCTCTTCCCTCTTCTCTGTACTGAAATCTTTTTCTCTGTCTTTAGTACTGAAATATTTTTCTCTGTCTTTAGTAGTGAGAGTCTACTAAGGTGTTGTTTTCCTTTAGTTTTAGATGGCTCTGCTTCTAGAAGGCAGATGGCCAGCTGTGAAAACACCAGTACAGCAGAGCCACATAGAACTTGCTAAGGACGAACACCAGCAAAATGCTGAGACCCCAGAAAACAAATTATACATCTCTCAGATAAACTTTGAATTTGCAGTCTTCCCGGACTCAACAGCCTATGTTGAACTGTATCAGAGAAATGCTTATAATGTCATCTTTACCTTCGAGGTAGGTGGCAACGAGTTAGTTACCTGTGGAACAGTTCTCCTCTCTTTCCTTTTCTTTTTTGGTTAATAAATGACTCATGGAGAGACAAAGAAACATTCAACAACTTACACATTCGTCCATCAACTTTACATTTCTGAAGTCTACAGATGATGGTGGGTTTCAAATCTTCAAGAAATGAAGAAGCAAAGAAAAAGTTGCGTAGGGACATCAGGAGTAGCGTAGAAGACGTGGAGAGCAAACACCTGTCCGAAGCTGTGTCCGAATGCTTTCGCCCCTCACAGCTGGGGTGTGCTGCTGTCAGTAGTGAACTACTGTTGCATGGAACACAGCTCGCTGACAAGCCATGACCTTCAACCTCCCGCAGTCTGGATCTAAACCAACTTAACACCAGCAGAGATTTTTAGACCTCAGGGATAAGGGTTGTGATCTTTCATTTAGTTCGGCTTTTCAGCTGATGTGAAGCAATATCAGTTTCTCTCCTTTTCTCTTTGGCTCTGTCATGTCCTCATTCAGAACAAAGTGTGGTAATAGGAGGTGAAAGGAAAAACAAGTCAGTGAGCTTTGTAGTTAATAGGGATTAAAACTATGTGCGATGTGAATGCTTCTGGAAATCTTACTGTAGGAATAATTTCTGTGTTTTAAATGGAAATGAATGTTATTGAGAAGTGTCTTTTTCTGGTGCTACTTTACTGAATTAGTGTTTCAAGTACTTTGAAAATCTGAGACTTCATTGAGTATCCTTCTCTGTGGCTGGCCTGTCAGTCCCACATATTGAATAGATGTGTTAAAAGAAGGCCAGGAAACTGTCGCTTTGCACAGTGGCAGGAACAGCACTTCACAGGTCTGTGTTTTTTTAAGAAGTCTGTTTGCCAAATGATACATGTGCAATTAATGCTGATGATTGCTGCTAAACCTAATGTGAATTGTAAGCATAAAGCCTCCCATTTCTGTTGAGCAAGAGGGAGGTAGTGCCAGGTAATGGCATTCAGTCAATGTTCTCTGTCTCATCAGTCACGGGAGAGGGTAGAGGGGACAGTGTATCACTGCTAGCTATAAAATATATCTGAAAACAATATGCCTGAGTGCATGGGCTCGGGGAGGACACTGAGAAAACATCATGAAGTGTATCCTGTCCTTTATATGTTTCTGGCAATGAAAGTTGGATTTATTAGCAGTTTGTTGCTACAGTAAAAAGCATTCACAAGATTTACAGCTGAAACAATAGCTGCAGATGTTCAGTTCTCTTGTATTTATTGAAGGTTTTGTTGAGCTCATGGCATCTTTTGAGTAATTGCCATCTGAGGCATATTTTGTAACAAGGACTGTGTCAGAGTTCTGTGTCACTGTATTTCATAAAGTTCTGCTAGGTCTTTAGGAGAAGGGAGTTCAAAAACATTAACAAAAACAAATGTGAGGGCAAGTGGTAAAAGTGATAACTAACTGGCTGCCAGTCAGGATTTATGCATTTAGAGATCATCTCCTCAAGTAATGATGGGTTTTGCATTTTACTTTAACACAGAATAACCATTATCTTATTGCTGGAATGAGTTTCCAGAGTGCGCATTGAAACAGCCCAGAACATTCACAACCATTTAAAAAGAAGATGGAGAACTATATGGTAGTCTGCAGTATTTTCCTTTCCTTTATAGTAGAGTGAAAAGGTAATAATGTGTGTAAACCATGGTAATACAATAACACTGAGTTTAGCTCACAAGAATTCTTGCAGTATTTAAGACACACACTTGCAACACTGAGGATCTTAGTGTTTAAATGAACTTTGTAGAAGTGTATTAGAGAATTAAAGGTAACTTTGAGTGTATCAAATGTGATCTATTCATTAGGGGTTTTTTTCTCCTTTCTTACGGTTTTTGAAACATAATTTAACCCAGAATCTGAAGATTAAGCTAAATCCGTGCTTTGTACAAGTTGTCTCCATAAATACCCTGTGTGAGGCCACAAAGTCTGACAGAAGACCAGTTTTACTGTTATTGCACATGTGCCATTGATTTGTATTTAGCAGGGAATAAAAAGTAGAAAAATGATGTAATTTTGAAACCAAATACTGATATAACATGTATTATAAGGAATATACTTTCTGTATAGCTAATTTCAGAACTCTTACTACTTCATGTGCACCGGACTTCTATCTTTTTGTAAAAAAATGTTGAATTCAAATTGGTTTGGTTTGGTTTGATTTTTTGGAGTATGCACATTTCAAAGTGCAGACCTTCTGACCTTTGTGATTTTTTTTTTCCATGAAGTGAACATGACCCTCAGTGATTTGTGTCGTCTTAACTCATTTGAATTGTGTGCTTAGATCCAAGCCCCTTTCCTTCAGTATCTCTAATGGTGTTTGCCTTTACGTTCTCTTGATCTGAAAAGGTGCGTGCTAAGGGGTTGTCACTCTAATATTTCAAAGCCTAAAAGACATTGTTGACTAATTCCCTCGTGTTTGAGACAGTTCATTTTTTCTGTCATTGTCACAGAAGAAATTAAGCCCAAAACTTAGGGAAGGAGGCTGAAAGACTTGTTTTTAATCCTGTATATTGTCAGAAGTTTGCTTATCCTTGTCTGTTACTGGAGGATTAGACAGGATTTTTAATGGATATTTCTGTTAGCAGCAGTTGGGTCCCCAGCTGAACCACAGCACTGCTCTGTGAGGTGTGGTCAGTTCCATCAGTTCCAGGGGCTCCAACAGTTCCAGGGGCCCTCAGGGCAGCGCTCAGCTCCTCAGGGGGAGAAGGAAGCAGAAGACTCGGGGCTGAAGTTGAGCCTGGGAAGAAGGCAGGAAGGTGGTTTTAGTTTTTGGGGTTTTTTGCTAACCGGTGAGGGAGCTCCCTGCCCTTACCTACACCCTGGAGACTTTTTTCATCTTACACTCTCCCCCTGTCCTGCTGAGAATGGCCGTGAGGGTGGCTGACTGACAGCCAGGGCTAACACACCACAGATCCATCTATAACCCTATTTCCTACAAAACAGCACCAAACAAGCATCAAACTTCCACAAATCCAAAAAAACAAAAAAGCTGCTACTGAAAATGTAAAAAATGTCACAAGAATGATGGCAATCACTTCCATTTCCTTTTCAGAAGGAAATGAAAATGGTGCTGTTTGGAAATGTCAAAATGCCTCCAGCATTTTAAATAAGACTTTAAAATATTACATTAAAATTAGCATTTTTCACCAGTTTCTTTTTAAAAAAGAAAAACACCAAGACCCAAAATAATTACTATAAATAAAATATTAAAGAGGAGTCATTTTTATTGCATTGCCTGCATTAGCAATGTAATAATTTCTTTTGAAGAATGCCATTACCTCTAGTAAATATTTAGTCCCTGTGCTTACACAAATCCAAACTGACTTTATCTGAAATCAGTTGGACAGCCAAAGGCAGTAAACTGTTGATGCACGTGATAAATGGTATGTAATTATTTAGGCATCTTAGTACAAATCCATTTCCAAATAAAGCAAAGAACACTGAGTTATGGAGACGCTACAAGTCATCATTTTGGGGCTTGGCGCAGGAATCACTCACTTCCATCTCGGGCACCAGATGGAATGTAGATGTCCGAATGCAGGAGTTTGGTGTCCTTGCAGCTGCTGTTAGGACAGAGAGAGGACAAGAGCAATGCTGTGACAGCAGTTTTCTAGTTCTCTCTCTTTCCCTTCTTTGCACAGACCTCCTTGCTCTATTTCTGGTGCTGGGTCCCAGGAAAGCTGCAACAATGAGTGATAGGTGCCTGGGAGGCAGCATCCTTGTAGGAGCAGGATCTCTACCATGGCATGACCGTCGATGGACACCTGCCTCATGCTGGTACCTGTGTAGGCGTTGCCAGTCAGGTGTCCCTGTACATAAACTGTGTGAAGGCCTCCGTAAACATTGTGAGGATGAGTTAAATCATGGAAGACCAATTTAGGAAAGCAGCCAGGTAACCACAGCCCTGCCGATGCTGGGGTATCCTTCTCTTTGGTTAAAATAAATGAAAGTCCTTCCCCTGAGATTAAAAATCCTGGGAGCCATTTTTCTGGCTAAAGATTTATTTAAGTTTTCAACTTAAAGGGAAAAGGCAGAACAGAAAAGAGTTTTCTAGTGCAAAGTGATGAGAGGGTAAGAAAGGACTCTTTCCACCTATGGAAAAGAGCAGACTGACAGTGATGGCAGAGCACAAGCAGGCTCACAGATGTGTCTCTGTTTAGGAGACAGGAATGCTGTCCCATGTGTGCAGGACCAGTTTTAATCTAGTGGTTCAGTTTTACCTTGAGCCTCTATCTGGCTTTGCTGTTTTTCTGTGTTTAAAGAGTCAGCTGAACAGTTCCATCAGTGTGTTGCTTTCGAAAACGGGAGGACAAAAATGATCTATAACTACTGTAACATTCTAAAATTACTTATCTTGAGAATTTCTTCCAGTCCTTTATTCATAATCAAAGCATTTTCAAGACAGTTACAAGTCATTGTAGCCACATGAGTTAGATCTGGTTATGCTTTGACGGTCTGGAGAAGATTATGTTCAGAGTAGCTTTTGTGTGTTCTTTCACTCTGCCATTTATGAGTGAATATTCATGGATCATTTCCTTTCAAATATTTACTGGATTGTCTGTTTTCACATTTTAAGTCTTCATTTGAAATAAGCAAGATAATTTTGAGAAAACATTTTGATTAGAGCCAGAAGCTATAAGTATTTCACTATTTAATAAAATAGTGCTGCAAGATGTAAATGATTAAATGGAACTTGTTTTAGATACTTTAAATTGCATAACTTAAAATTACATATGCTTTCACACCCCCAGATGGAACAAAACCTTGATATATTGAAACCCATATTTTTTGTTTCTCAGTGACTAAAATGATTTCCTTTCCCTCCCCCTTTTTTCTCCAGTGTGGTACCGCAGAAATTGGTCCTCCTTCGCTGAAAGCCAAAATACAAGGATTAAGCCTTTAGGAAAAGAGGTAGGTAACTTGGTTTGCAGTTTTAACTTCAGCTTATGGACTACTTATTTAAAGAATGATGCAGTCTCTTTAATTATCTTGAAAGATCACAAAGAAATCATAAGCAATAAAGCTGAGAATAGGAGGCATCAGGGTCAGGTAATAGATTTAGGAATATTGTGAATACAAGTCAAGTCTCATTGTACTTCCCCTTACTGAAAAGGTCAAGAGTGATTTTTGTTTAAAATTCTGAATGCTTTCTATTTGAATAATGAAAACAAGAAATGAAAGGTATAAAAAAAATTCTGGTTAATGCAAAACAGTTTAAATGTATGCTTTCCTTCAGTGCTGTAAAAAGGTTTGTGTTGCAAGAACAATATTATTTTCAGAGTTTATTGCATCTGTATTCAATTTCTGCTGCTTTCCTTTCTGAAACACAAAGCTCAAGCTGCATTACTGTGCTGTGAGAATTTCATCAAAATTGAATGCAGCAATATATTTGCATCCTGGCAGTCTGGGAAGGAGAGTCACACATTTACAACAAGTACAAAGCACTTTGATGTTCTCTTTTGTCCCTGAGAAGAGGGCAGACTGCATGAATGGTTTTGATAGCTTTTTCACAACAAGCTTATGTGAAACTAAACTGCAGACCCTGCTTTGAAGCAAAGTCAACAATGAGGGAACGTATATTTCTAGTTAAAAATGAGAAGATGAAATAAGTAAAAATAGAAATAAGGGTAGACAAAGAAAAAAAATTAGATTAAGCAAAGCAGATAAATACATAAGTAAGATTAATTAGTTAATTATGAAATACATAAGTAAGATCCTGGGCATTGCTTACGGCTTTCTTATGTTCTTGGGAATTTTTTTGCAATGCTACTGAATGCACTCTTTCTGTGTTGGGGTCTCTTTATTTTTTTCTTTTTAAATGGGGTGGACCATTTGCTTTCAAAGTCTCAAGTCCAGCCCTGACATTATGTTCCCAGCTGGAGGTTCTATAACAACCTGAGACTATTTCCTCTTGGAACAGAAGTACATATGTTGTGGCAGTGTTTTTACAATACATCTCTACAGCTAATGTTCAGATGTTATTTGCTGCCCTTTCTGTCATCTTGTTTGCAAGATGACTAACGGATAAATTAAATTAGATGGATTCTTTGACATCGCATGTGATTTCTCAAGTGGTATTTTGACATTAACTTCTACAATTACTAGCGGAAATTAATTAAGGAATTACTTTACCACCAGGAACTGTGAAATAGATAATTTTGTCCACTAGCTGGGAGAAAACTAGGAAAAAATATGTTTTGTTTTTAAAAGAAAAACAGCCTTTTGCTTAACTCATCTAGTTAATATCTATTAAATACTGTACAAGTATGAGGTTTAAAAATATTGTGAGTATAGAAGAAAATGGTATGCAGTCCTTGCTTAAAATTAAACCTTCATTGATGTCGGCAGTTGAATAGTTGATCAGCAAAAAATAAACTTTTCTGCTACATTAGAGTCTGGGGAATTAAAAAAAAAAAAAAAAGAAGAAGTTAGATTTAGTTTTATAAAGAACAGCTGCTAAATACCTGCACCCTGCTCTTCATCTCCAGGCAGCTCAGCACTTTGAGGGACGGGCAGACTGAATCACACACAGAAGTATAAGGTAGACTTAGGGATATTACAAAGAGAATCATGAGACAGATGGCAGCACTTCCCTGCACCTGCCTTAGACAGATGAGCAGCCTTTCTTTGGCAGTTTTTGTATTTCTTTAGAGTAAGGTGTCTGGAAGTGCAGTTATGTTTGACTTGTGTTTTTAAATGCTAGTGGTTACAAGACACAGACATTTTGGTAATTCCAGTGAGGTCATCAGAACTGTGTCCTTGCATCAACTGGAGGTGATTTAAATATTTATATTTCAGAAACTCTTGTTAATCTCTTTTGTAGGTTTTTATTTGCCCAACACATTGTAGTAATTACACAAATTTTGTATACCGGCATAGGTTTTTATTGACTTGGAAGAATTATTAATTCATATTTCATGACTTTAACTCTGTCCCTGGCAGAGTTATGGTCCCTGGCAGAAGGAGGAAAAGCATAGAACAGATCAGAAAATCTTTGCTGTAAGAGTAGTATAAGTGCAAATGAATAAATAGAATAGAAAGGCAAATATAGGACTGAAGACATGAGTCAGAATCATGCAAATGAACAGATGCCCTGCAATCAATATAAGAAGAGATGGGTATTTAATTAAACAAACAAACAAAAAAAAAGTAGTTTCAGCTAAAAATAACATCTGCAAAATTTATTTTATGGTATCACAGCAGCAGGTGTTGTTATGTGGGGGTAACATAACTCTGTTTTGAGAGTATTTTGCAAAAGCCAGATTGTGACAGTACTACTTCAGCTGCCAAGTATCCTGCTCCAAAAGTGGTCCCATTAGCTTCACTTGAACTCATGCTATGTTTCTGGTGATTTCAAAGGGAATAGTTGTTGCTGTACAAACCTGAGAACGCCAATTGAGTATTAGACATGCCAGCTAGAACAGACAAGACTGAGAGCTTGCAGGTCTTCACATATTTTTACTTTAAACATGGTTTTTACGGCCCCACGGAGTGGGAAGAGTAATCTTGCACCTCGAATGATATACATTTAGCCTATTTCCAATTTTGGAAAAATAAAACCAGCCAGACTTTCCTCTTAACTGTAGTTCCTGCCACTTCATATTATTTAGGTGAAGATTTTAAAATGTAGCTTTTTTGTCCCCTGACTAGAAGCTTCAGCCCTTTGCTTGTAAGAATAGAATATATCCAAATTAAAATGAAGGACTTGATCCACCACACCACTGATGTTGGATGTACTTCTCTGAAATCAACATCAAGACCACAGGAAGCTGTACAAACTCTTACTTACTTCTCGAGAAAACCGACGATGAAGAATTTTGTCCTTGATTTTGAAAGGAGGAGAATACAAGTTTAGTAAAGTAATTTCCTTTCCTAATCAGGTTATATGTGATTTCCTTTTGAGATCTGCAGCAGCATTAGAAGGGACCAGTGGCGGAACTGGATTTCAGCTGATGTGAGATGGTGAAGCATACTGGTAAACTGGTGGGACTGGCTAACACAAGAGGACAAGAGAAGTGAGGTGAAAGAAGTAGCTGACAGAACGTGTGGCAGTAGCAAACAGGTAAAGCTAGTGTTTGCTGCATTCCTTGCTCCAGAGGATTTTAGAAACACACTTAAGCAAGGTTTTGCATTCTTCACTGAGAAGCCCTTGGAACAGTCTCAAACTGCAGTACCAAGAGTAAGAGTTTGAGAATAAAACAAGAAAATGAACTGTAGCAAAACTAAGGTTAGCATGGTATTACCTTAGAGTCCTTGGGAAACTAAGAAATTAAGTGACTGAGCGAATGGTTGTGTAGCATGACCTTGCACTAAATCAGCCCTGATTTCAAGGGAATAAAAGCTGGTGACTGCAAATACTGCTTTTATTTAACTTTGTGAAGAACGCTCATGTGATGCGACTAGAAGTCACGCAGAACTGCACTATTCATAAATGCATAGTAATGAATGCACTTAAGGACGAGTTAAAACAGCTGCACTGACATATATGCAATGCTGGGCTCTAATTTAGTTCTCAGTACTCAGCTTGGAATTATATTCAAAAACCAGATAAGGCCCAGAGTGGGAAAGAACAGAGGTGCGGAAAAGGGGAAGTTCTTAAAAGAAAGATGAAACTGACTCTTCAAATGACAAAAAACTGGTGAGGTGAAATATGATGGAGATTTAAGAAATCATGAGAGTATAGAAGAGGTGAATGGGGAGTGATTGCTCACTGTTTCTGACAATGCTGGTTCTAAAAGGTGCCCAATGCCATTATTCAAGCGGCAGCTCTAAAGTGGAAAAATAATATCCCTCTTCCTCCCTGGGGAGAGGTTAGTCATTTAAACTTATGCTTTCTAGAGGTAGGGAGTCCAAGAGAACAAGAAAAAATTTGGAAAATCCAGTGTCCATTAGCAACTATAAAACATCTTCCCTAGAATTGATTGTCAGATGCTTGTATGGTATTGGAGGGAGGGGTCTTTCTCCTGGCACATATTGCCTGTCACACTTATGCTCTTTTCCTGAACACCTGTGAGTAACTTGTTGTTGGAGGTCGGGTAACTGGGTAAGTAAATCTTTGTTCTGATGATGTAGAAAGGTTTCTCCATTCATCTATTGTAACTCTATTTTAAAATTTAGTTGTCCTGAAGAAAAAAGTGCAACAATTTTCTTACTTAATCAGGGCCACTTTCAGAGTTACAGCTGATGGGAAGCAGTTGTTCAAGTCCACTTTGAAGAAAAGTAAGGCCTGGCCTTCAGCAATTGGCATGGATCTAGTAGTTTTGGCTCTGTGCTGATATTTTGCCCTGTAAGTGCCTGGATTACTTTGGTAACTGCATGTGCTGTGAAACCCTGTGACAAAATGGAGCAAAAGCTGAAATTAAAGCTCTGCAAATTGCATGGCAAAGGTAGGGACCTTGTCTACTGAGTTTGAATGCTTAGACCTGGCAGCTCTGAGTGTCTCTGATCCAGATGAAATTGATTCACACCGAGCCTGAACCATGCTGGTTATGACAGAGCAAGTCACTGGGATCAGTGTGTAAGTGCATCAGCTTTTGGAAGGTACTGCAGCATTAGGTATAAGCACCAGCTGATCAAAAGTTTCCAGACCTGTGGGAGTGTTCTGTCACCAAAATGGTGGTTCAGTGCCCAATGTCATTTGTGGCTTTATCCCTGTATTCTAAATAACTATTTCCCTAACTCTCTCACTTTAACCCTGTCTCAGCATATACTTAATGAAAAATCTTTCAATGCTGTTACTTTGTTTTCTTGTCCTCAATGATGATTCAGAATACCTGAACGATAATCAAGTTGATTGCATCCAATCCTTAAATTTAGTAAAAGTTTAAGTTCTGCTAAAGCTGTTAGCTGGGAAAGTTTTTAAAAATTACCTCTCTGGCCACTTCCCTCTTCAGCAGAATGGCTTAGTGAGCTTCAAAATAAGAAACTCTCTTAAACATCCAGCGTTCTCTGCTTGTCAGAGACCTGCTTGCATCTGTGACTTTATGTCTGCTGTCATTCTACTCAGCTGTGTTTGAGAAATGTCTTTTCCTGTAGTTTTCCGTGCAGCTCTTCCCAATAATCTGTAACAATCCTATGAGTTCATCTGATGACTCTATTGTTAGGGTAGGGATTACATTATTATTAGGCTTGGGATAGCCAAAGATAACTATTAGAAAGAAAAGATGTTCTCAGTGTTATACTAGCAGAAAACTGTAGTGACACCAGGTATATCAAGACTATTGCTGTAACCTGGATTTACATTGGCATAAAAGAAAGTTTCTCTTTTTGGTTCTAAAATTTGTTAAGGGACTGTAAACACAGGAATTTTATTATTATTTTGTAGACCATTCTCTCTGTGCATACAATTCCTATGTGTTTAGCTATTACTTACTGATTTTTTAAAACATGTTTATTTTAGTAACCTCAACTTAAGTAAATTAAAGTTTTTCACTTTACTTTCACAAAAAAAAAATGTAATATTCTTCTGAATTCTGTGGTTTGCTGTTATAATGTTTACAAAGTCTATTTTTCTGACCTTATGTGCTAACTCAGGCTTTTGCATAAAGACCTACAGAATAAAAGTTAAGTACAGGTTTATGCTAACATGCAATTTGCTTGCAGGCTAAATGTTGAGGTAATACTTCAAAAGGAAAAAGTAGAATCAAAGCAAATACCATAATGATGGAAAAACTGAACAGAGCGCAATACATTTTCTTTTATTTTGCCTAATGGTACTAAAGACATGTAACCTTTCATATATCGACTACTGTTCTCTGGCTTCAACAAGGATGTTACTTTGTAGTAATTTATTTAATTTACTTTCTGATAATCATATTAAGATGCCTATGTTGCCTTATTCTCTGAATTATATCGCTAAAGATTATTTTTTAATTGATGGAAGCTATACTCGAAAAAAGTTATTTAAGTCACTATTATCTACTGAGAAAAGCAAGTAAAATACTTAAAATACATGCCTTTTCTAACTAAGGTCTGTTTTTGTATAATGATATTTTTGAAACACATTTCAAATGTGTTTTGAAACACATTTCAAACACAAAACAATTTTTTTTCATTGATGCCTGTTTTGTTTTTTTCAAATGTGATTTTTTTTATAAATGGTCACTGAATAGTAGTTTCAGAAGAAGACGTTTTATTCATATTAGAAACGTCTACATTAAAATAATGCAAAGGTAATCCTCAGGATAGCCAGTCTAATTAATTCAATAATAATATATGACATAACCTCTCATTCATCAGAAAAATTGATTCAGATATTGTTTGTATTCACCAATTATTCTGTTTAGTATTCTTTTTTATTCAGTTGAGGTGGAGTAACTCAGACCATCTGAAGCAAACTATGTCAGTATATAGTAAGGAGTACTATTGTTTAAGCTTGTTTAGGTTTGTTTTTGAGATTTTTTTTGTTTGGTTTTTGTCTATTTTTAATATTTTATGCTTGCAGCAGCAAGCTGATGTAAAGCATAAAGCTGATGTAAAATTGTTTTACTTTGTCCTCCCACAGCCTCTTTCTTAGGAAAGAACTGTGGAGCTCTACAGATTAAGCTAGAGAGCAGAAGTCATAAAAAGCAGGTTTTGATTTCTTAGGAGGGTGTGAGTTACTAGTACTGTGGTAGTCTATAAACCTTTACCTCCTTATAAAGAATGTTTTTTTCTGTCTGAAGAATCTTTAGAAGCCAGGAGTTGATCAGAGAAGTAGCCAGTGGCCTTTGCAGTTCAGTGTCACTGTCAGGGTGTTTTTGGAGCTTCCTGCTGTGCTGTATGAAAGTTGTGTTCACCTCTGAAGGTAGGAACTTGTTAACACCTGGCCCTGCTGAATGCTCCCTCACACAGCAAAAGGACAAAGGTTTGTGCACCCCTTCACTGAGGCTGGTGAAAAATCAATTTCCCACTTGTCACACAATGGTTTATAGCTATGATATATAGCTGAAAAACCTCAGCACAATATCCAAAAGGGGATATTTGTGTCCCCTGATGTCGTTCTGGTCATTAAGAGCAGATGCCAATGTGTGCAATTGTCCCCATGTCCCTCTCCATCCTTAGCTTTTCCTTTATCTTGACTGGTAAGAGGCTCTTAGAGCCAGGAATACATCCAACATCCCTGATTCCCAGAGAGAGATCTGCCCAGAAGTACTTCGCACGCACTCTGTGAAGTGTCTGCCAAATGGTACATCCCAGTATTTCCTGCTTTCAGATTCTGCTGCTGTGTGTTGGCCCAACTCAGGAGGTACACAGTGGCTCTCAGGGAAGCGAAGGAACACAACCTACTGTGTCCGTGGTAGAAGCGATGCCAGGTCCTTCTGTGGTCCATATCCTGATATGCCTAATCAGTGGAGAAATATTAGAAAATAACATGAAATCACATTGCCTTTCCCCATGTTGTCATTTTCCCACACGGGCATATTATCTGCACACATACCTTACTTATGGCCAGGAAGAAGACAAGGAGAAGGAAGATTACTATATCTTGCCAGATTATATCCACATTCAGGATTGTTCTGCTTTAAATAAAATACTTCTCACATTTGAGGTTGACCTTTTGTTTTAATCTAGAGTTGTTTGTTCTTATGTAAGTGTGATCTTGTGTTCTTTCAAGAACTTCTTACTTGTACATTGCTTTCTCTTTACTTAAGAGTAAACATTTGTTCTCTTCTTTTAGTAATGACATAAGAAAGAAATAGTAACATTATATATTTATCAATTTCTACTAAATCCTGGATTTATTTTAGGTCTAAGCCTACAAAATGAATCATGCAGCAGATGTTGCTTTTTTGTTACCTACAGTAGGAGTCAGGCTGAATGACTAGAAGAGGTGAAGAGGTAGAATTAACTACTTTCTTCCTACCCCGCAAGCTATTTTTGTTTGTATGGTCATGGGCCTATAAATGTGCAATGGAATACTGCCCTAAGGTGTAGTATTTAATAGAGTATGATTTCATTACAAGCTAAGAAGAAATTTTAAAAAGTAAAAGATTTAATCACATGCTGCTGAAAGTTAGAGTTTAAAACAGTGGACATATTTGTATTCTGTATTTTAAAACAAGCTGACTTGTTTATACTATGAGGAATCTTCAAATTAGTTAAGGTGAATAGTCACTGGAAATATATTAAAAAATGTCAGTATGTGCAGTAATTTATGAACTATATCTACCTCTAGATTCTAATCTGTTCTGCTGAATGCTTTTATTATTTAAAAATTACTAAATGCACTTTGTCAAATAAATGCATACATTTTTTCTAACCTTTTTATTCTCCTGTGTATGTTGAACAATGATCATAGTGCGGTTAACATAAAAAATATATTTGTAATCAAACAACAGAAATTATGCAGGTTACAGAATTAGAACTGTTGAGGCAGTGGATTTAAACAAAACTCTTTAACCATGTATTCATTCACCTTTTAAGATTGTATTTAGTCACAGTTTATTACTAGCTGAAACTTCCCTGCATTCTGTTCTTAAAGCCTATAATTTCCTGCTGATGAAGTTAGCAATTAAATTAAAATTGTAAGGTGTTCACAGAGGCAGACTGAAGAGTCCATGAGAGGAGTATTTGGTCTCTAAGGATAAATTTCTTTCTTTTTTGAATTGTCTACCAAGTAGCTGAGAGATAGTGAGGTGATTACATCTATAACTCAGCTCCTGTAACGTAGGAGCTGAGTACAACTTGTATGTGTTCCCTCTCCGTACAGGGACCGTATGCTACACAAAGACATAGGGTAAATGCAAAAGCTGTATCTTTTAGCAGTGCAGAAATGAGCATCTGCTGCTTCATACAGCAAATGAGATGTTCCACAAAGTTTATGAAACAATATGCTACAGAACCAAGCCTGGCTCCTCCACAGTATTCACTTACTGTATGTAAAAGTGAACAAAACCAGAGGTTTAATCATCACTACCTCAAACATTTAAACGCAAGCCATATTTTGGTATTTAATCTTGTTTGTCTTTAAAGCTTCTTGACAGCTATGGGACAGGGTACCTTGCTGATTTACATGAAAATCTTGGTTTACTTTTTTGTTTTAATACTCTGATTCTTGGGTACAGTCAACTATTATCCCAGCATGTTCTGACTTGCATCCAACCTGTCAAAGTCCCTATGAATACGTGAAACAAGTGGAGTTTCACCTCTGTACTGAGAGAACTTGCTGAATGGAGGAAGGAGAACCAAACCCTCTGTGTGTCGATGCTATGTGTCAGTCAGCTAATACAAATAAGCCAGGAGCAGAATTTATTCCTTGATAAAAAGGAAAGGTAAAAACAAGAAAATAATACTTGCCTTGGACTTCAGGTTCATGTTCTCCTGTATGGCAAACTAAATTGCACAAGAATGACAATTCTAAAATAAGAAAGAAAATGCTTTGTTATCTATGCTAAAACAAGGTTTAATTTTTGGTATATTACCATTTTTCAATTACATTTATAACTTCAATTATGGAATGTAATTTTACTAAATTTATTAAATTTTAGCAATGCACTTTTTTACTGGCTAAACTTTTCAGTTATTAATGACAGCATGGGTGAGGATTATTCAGTGTTGCTTGTTAATTTTAGAAGCTTTTTCATTCTGCTGATACATTTTATCATAAAGAGACTGTGCTTTATCTTGGAACCACATTGTTTCGGAAGTCTTTTGGTGAGGTCATCCTTGCTTTCTTTAAAGGCTATTTATACAACAGTTCTCTTCAAGCTTCTGTTTCTTTGCTCCTAGAACGCACGACCTCTCTGCTCTGCATTCTGTTCATATTGATAGACTTTTCCCATCTGCTCTTCTTGCACAGCTTCCTTATTCCTTTCTTGCTAGGCATATTTAGAAACTGCAAGCATTGGAGTCTCATCCCAGACTGTGCTGGCTGGTGACATTCTTTCCTGTAAACCTCGAGTTTTGTTTTGTTTTGTTTATTTTTCTCCTCCATCTTTGATTCCACCAAGACCATCAGAGGTTGTACTCCTCGTTTCCTCGTGCTAGCAGAGAAGACATCCTGCATTAGGCTTTTCCCACTGTTTCTGGCTCCTAAGTGTGAGCATCTGCCTCATGACTGAAGCTGACAATAATAAAACCGTTTAGGTAGAACCCAGTGAAATTAAAAATAGGAAGGTCATAGACTTGACCAGATCAGCGAAATATTTATAGTTCTATCTATTCTAAAAAATAAAAGGAAAAGAGTTTTCTTTCAGAGAGTTTGTTGGTGATTTGAAATTTTCTGTCTGTGTAGAGCTTCTAAAAGTTTCTTAGAACTTGTTTTTGAGTTTTAACACCAAAGAAGGAGGAAAAAGTCCCCTGTTTTACAGTTATAATAGAGACCTATGATAAAATTAACTGGAATTTAGGAAAAGTGTGGAGGACTTTTTAGTTGGGCACCTGTAGAAAACGTTCTATTTCATATGGTATGGTTACATTTAGAGTGATCCAATAGTAATCCTATGTGAGAATCACTCATTTGTTTGATTTGCGTGGGAATGCAGAGGATTTTGTGCTATGAGACCTCCTAAACCTGGTAGTTGAAATGTGCCAAAATGCTGTTTCAAAACTGACTTAACATACAAAGTAGCATTGTAATTTCTCGTTTGGTTTTTTTCTTAGAAACCTCTGAATATTCCACTCTTTTATGCTGGAAAATGCCTAGCTCTTCAGGATTTCTTTATCTGAAAGATGCAACTTTTCTAAAAGTTCCAATTACCAAATAAGTGGGTTTTTAAAAATTCTGTTGATTCTGAAATGAAGATTATTTTTTCTTGAATACATTAATATTCTGGAGAAGATTTACACTTGTGGCAAGTGCTGAGATTGCACACTCTGAAATAGGGTTACAAAGCTATTTTCTCATGAGCCAAATGCAATTCTATTCATTTGCAAAAATGAAAGCCATTAAATATTTACAAGCAGAGAGAAAATGGAGATTGAAGAACAGCAAGGCAAATTTTTAAAGGATTTTGGTGGTTGATTCCAATTACAGCTTTCTAATAAAATCATAATTTGTGTTGTCAATATATGTAAATTAATCTGGATAATTACATTATGAAGATTTATATGCACTTTTTATTCTGTTGTCAATTGTTTTGGCTCCCTGATAATAAACTTTAAGTGTGTTTTTACAAAACAGAGACATGTTAATCCAAAACTGTCTTTTTTGGATCCATAAATTGTTCTCCTGACTGCTACCAGACTTACTAGAAAAACAGTCAATTTCATTCACAAACAGATCATTAGGAAGAGCTGGTTTGCCTTACTTCTAGATTTAAGGAATACCCTGTCTTATGTGCTGCATGAGAATGAATTCTATTATAAGCAACCCTTCTGTGGTGAATCTGGTGAGTGAAAAACAAGTTACTTTTTGCTGAAATACTCAAAGATTGAGAAGTGCAGAAATAAACTAACTGCATTGCTGCAACATTGGATTGTTGCTGCTCAGATTGGTGTGTTTGGTTTTTCCATCTAAAATAACACAGTTTTCTTCTATCTAAAAGATTAGGAAAAATACCTCAGATTGATGGAATTGCCTGTATTTTACATGTTATTGAAGGAAGTTATTGTTCAAGTAATAGGCAACTTAGAGTACCCTGAATCAAACGAGTTCCACAGAGAGCTTTGAGAGAAAATGTAGAAAATCATGATTTGTGCGATTAAGGGAAATTTTTGTGAAATGCAGTGAGATGATAAGCTTTCTTCCTTGAGGATGTTTCAGTATAAAAAGATATTAGAGGTTTCCTAGAAGCCCCTAAGTACAACCCCCTCCTGCTCAATATTTATGTGCAGGATATATATTATATTCACTATTACTGGATCCTGTAAGTATGGTGAAACACGGTAAATTTTGTGGAGAGACATGAAAGAAGCAAGATACATCCAGATTCTGTCGCCTTTATTGGTTTTGAGTATCATGGGAATGAGGGCAACAGACCTTAGCGTTATGGTTAATGAAATACATAAAACGGAGTGTTAAAAGGGTAATGCTTTAAAAAAACCCCAACCGACCAAAGGAAAAAAAGTGTGATTCTCTAGTTCCTTTCATTTTAAGAGCCGTAACTCCAAGTGGAAAAAAATAAACTCTTCAGAATGTTCAGGCTGAGGCTGACAGGGAAAGAAGGCTTTGGGTGAGCTCCTCAGGTGACTCAGCAGGCAGCAGGTGGATTAGAAGAAGCACTGTGCTATCTGGCCCTGCACTTGGATGCTCTGGGAACCTCCTGTTTCGAACTCAAGAGGAATGGTTTGATGAATGTAAAAATAAGGGACTATGGGTTTAAGTTTTAATTTATCAAAGTGTTCACAGAGTGTTTAAAATTTCCACAGGAGTGTGATGATATTTACTAATATTTTTGTGTTAAATAGCCCACCATTCATGTTTTTCCTTGGCATTGAGCATATTGAAGTTATTTTCCTTTCATTGCTTCTTCCTTCACCTGAATAAATTAATTGGGGTTTTTTTTTTCCATCTGAAGTTGGTTGTCTAGTCAAATTTGAAGATTCTTAGGGTCTTTGTGGCTTAGCAGAGGTTGGTATATTACAGTAATCAGTGTTCAGTCTGTATTTTGCTGGAAAAAGAAATTGTAAATAATTAATACTGAGTATATCTTCAGCTCCAGAAAAAGTGTAGCATTTTTCAGTACTAGCACTTGCAGATAAAGGAATTCTTATTTGTATAGGATATTGGTTTACACAGAAGCTTGTTACTTCCACAGATGGTTACAATATTGCTGAAGTTTTTCAGATAATTATTCATGAATAAATTTGTCAAGCATATGTCAGGGAGGATAGTTGTTTTTTTAGTATTTATGTATTTTTCCCCCATTGTTAAGGAGAACAGAGGATATATGCATATGATAGGGAGGCATTTTGCAGTGGAAAAATTCAACTTGCTTGGTATATACGTTATGTGATTTATAACAAGTTTCATGACAAGTATAGCTACTGGCTTGACTGCTGTTTAAAAAAAAATCAGCTCATTAATCAATATTCATTTTTCATACAAAAACATTATTATTTTTAGGCATCTAAAGGCCATGAATACCCAAGAGTCAACACGTTATTAAAACTCTTGAGTGCCACACTCATCCATTTGTTTCAGTTTAAAGGCTGACAAAAAATTTCTTCTGGAATAACTGGATCAGAATTCAATGTGCCTGTTTGCAACAACAGAACACCCTAATGATAAAGTGCAAGACTATGTAATAGAAACGAATGAAGTGTAAAATAAAATAATAGAATAACATGACAAGCTAAATGCTTTCTGCAATGCAGTATTCTGGAAAGTGAGTGCATCATAAAAAAAAAAGTTACTTTCATATTTCCTAGTTTCACATAGGCAATATTTCTGATTTATCATCTACCTCTTTGAACAATATTTTTTATTTTATCTGGTTTAGAAGATCTCTGGATCCAAAGTTCAGGATTTAGCAGCCATGGTAGCTGCCACGGAATAAATCTTAACTCAAATATGCAGCCGTTCGGGACTAAATATTTTGTGTTCTCTCTTTTAATATATTTACTATATAATTTGCAGTGTATTTGCACAATTTCAAAAGAGAAGCTTAAAATCACTCTGGAATTGAAACTCGCCAGCTTATTTCAAGTACTCCAGAAGCACAACACATATTTTCTGCACCGTGCCACGTTCAGGGAAAGCTTCGGTCTGCAAAGGTGAGACCGAAAAAACACCGTAGGCTAAAGAATAACGAAGGAAATGCTGTGTAAGTTGGAAAATATCTACAACCCCGGCTTTACTCAACTAGTTTTGAGGTCACTATTCTCTCTTTACACCCAGTTAAACTGTGGTCAGCCCGCACAATTAGTCTACAATTAAGGAAATGAGGCGATCTTAATAAGTGAACAGACCACTTGCCTTGAAGCTCTTCCACCCTCATTTGTGGGAGACGGCAGCCAGCGGTGGCACTGGGACTGCCTCGTGCAGTTGAAAATGTTGTGCTTCCAAACATTTGCAGTTCCAGAGCAGGGCCGACTGAAGTACTCGTGACAGTCATGGGGTAAGGCTTACCTGTTTTGGCAGCCCGGTGCATCTGCCTCTTACAGACAGATCTGAGACCTCCCAAAGCAGTACCGAAGCAGTAGATGTGCTATTTGGAGGGTGCAGGGGGCAACGAGGAGACTTCAGAAGTTCCCCATACTTCATATTTAAGATTCTCTGTGAATGCTTCAGATCAATTCTGATGAAAACTAAATTCGTTTGCCGTCCAGAGCAATTTTCTCATCCTTCTTCCCATCCCTGTGCCCTCTCTGAAATGGCAAACCATTGGTTATGTGGCATAACCACATAAGGCCCGAGATAGAGGGGATTCCTTCCCTAATAGCCACAGGTGGTCATCCTGTAAGTCAGAGATTTGATTACCCATATCATTGGCTTAGCTTGCATAGCTGCAAATGCTATTAAAGGTAATAAAATTATCCAACCTTTACATCACTGTGCTGTGGGCAAAGGATATTGTTCTCAGCAATCAGCATTTATGTCCAACCATTTAACACTGGTGAAGCTGTGCTAATGGCTTTCTGTGACATTTTTGAAAGGACAGCCATTAGATCAAACGAGCAGATATGTACCTAGCAAAATGTAACATTCAAATATTTGGGAAAAAATGGAATTACCAACTTTGTTATCAAATTAAATTAGTAAATAAAGCTGTGCAGGTCTTAGGTGCAGAAACAGATCTCTGGCTTGCTCTTTTCCCAGTTTAATATTTCGCTGCTGTGGACTGAAATTGGAGCTGATAGTGTGATTGGATTTGTGGAATGATATAGTTTGTAAGGCTTCAAATTAGTAGAAGAGTGAAATGAAATTGCAAACAGGTAGACAAAAAAGGCAAGAAAGGCAATTCATTCCTTTCATTAGAAGCAGTACGAAGGAAGAAGAGGGCTTTACAGATGGTATTACAGACCACTCATACTGCCCCGGCACATGTGATGATTCTGCCAGGGGTGGACATCAGCTCCAGGGAAAGGTACAGCAACGATCCTATCATCTTTTTGCCTGGATTCACGCATTACTTGTACACAGATTTTGCTCACTCCCTTTGAATAAAAATTGCTTTCTACAATTATTTTTAATATCTGAAGGACATAATGTTCAAGCCATTGCCTTTTAAGGGATACTTCTCTTTCTCCCTAAGTAAACGTGGTAAACACAGTGTCGTGAATCAGAATGCTTATGTGATGCTGGATGTTCATTCTGGTTATTCCGTGTTCCCTGAAAAACCTAATATCCACAGTACGCCAGTCAAATCCTAAATAATTCTAGTATGTTATAGAATAATGTTTTAGATCAACAAATGTTTGCTCTTTTCTATCAGTGCAGATAATTAAAACATTTAAGAGTATAGAAGCAACACAAATAGTGCTCATTACAGAAAAATCTAATTTTACCTATATGAGGCAGTCAGGATTATGGTTTGATTTGGAGTCTCATCCTACTTTTATTCATTTGACTTTAGCAGAAACCACCTTCTAGTCATTATTTAATCCTTAACAGTAGTAGTACTGCTAAGGTCAGCATGTATTCCATAGAAACTGAAGTTAATGCTAGGAGTGAAAGTCCTCAGAAATTACTTTTCAAGTGTAAGTGAAAAAAGTGAGGAAAATGATTACCACCATATCAATTTGTAACTTTTAAAACACTTAGAATATGTAAATATAAAGCCATAAAATAAGGCTGTTAATACCATGACTTCTAAGTATATATGACAATGTAATTGAAAGGTCAAAGAGAAGACTTCTTCTTGTAAATACTTAAATGAGAAATCTTTGCTCATGAATTATTCTTTTTAGGTGAGCAGGAATGGGCATTTCATTAAGTATTGCTCATGGGAATAGGCACTGTAGGATCAGACCTTCAGTACTTCAGTGGACTAAGCAGGAAGTCTATAATGTCACAATGATGAATTTTTTTAATCAGTTTTTTGTGATGATCTGGTTAGTTCCCAAAGCAACTGGAATAGAAATCAGTCCAAGTCCAAATGGCAATGTAGATCTGCTTCAATTATGGGGTACCGTACCAGTAGTCTTGGTTGTAGTACCAAGTTGAACACCGCACACTGTTGAAAAGCAGCTGATTCACGATCCATGGGAAAAGACTCCACCCCACAGGCTGTTTTAATGTGGAACTATGCTAATGATAAAACATAAATCTGGTGTCTTAGTTGCTGCTTAGTTTTATATCGATTTTTCTAACAACTCAAGCCTTTCTGTTGGGTATTTCATTCATTTCTAATGTTCTAATGTTGAAACCTTGGCATTTTAATTTGAGCCTTCTATACACCCAAATGACTGGAAAAATTGTCTTCCACTGTTTCCCATCTGTGAATTGTTCACCAACTTTGGTTTGAAAGCAACAAGAGTAAGGAAAGTGTGAAGGGTTTGGGGTTTTATCCCCTCCCGAATCCTTGGGATTAAGAAAAAAAAGCAGAATTCTTTGTTCAGTATCCAGATAGTAGTTTTTTGTTTGCTAAATTCTAATGAAAGGTATCAAAATTCATATATTGCTCCAGCTGTATAATGCAAAAATAATTTGAAGATTTTGCAGGCTTTATCCTGAGGTAAGCTATGAAGCTGGATTTTGCTTTCATTTGTGTGGATACAATATTACAGAAACTCAGTCTAAATCTCCAGTTAAAAATGACTGTGAATGGTCAGATTTATATTTCAGATCTGTGGAGCAATTAACCCTGGGCTTCTTAGGAAAAGCAATAATTAACCCTTCTCTCCTCAGTCCCATAATCTTTATCTTGTCTGTGTTAAAATATTTGAGGGCTAATTGCACAGATCACCTTCAAACGTGTAAAGGCCTGGTTTCAAAGTTGTGAAACAGTGCATGTGTTATTTTACTACTTGGTTAATATTTGTGCATAAATATTTTCAGTTTCAATTACTGTGCTGAAGTTAGATCTACATTCAGAGGATAACCCTGCATTTCGCGACTATTACTGAGCTGTATTTAGACAGTGGAGTCACAACATCTGAAACTTTATGCTGTCTGCTGACTACTGACACGCAAACAAAACAAATCTTCAGAGAGAACTGGAGTTTTCTGTATACATGCACATGCTAAACATTTTCAATAAGGTGTTATATAGGTAATGTTTTATAGTTTGATTTTGCTTCTTTCTGGATTTTGGCAGCCACAGAGGAGTGTCTCCATTCACTGGTCTGTGATACAGCACTGATAACGTGACTGATAGCACGGTCCTTGCCTGCAGCATACTGCACAGAGCAACATGAGATGCAGTGGTGGGCATTTGAACTCCGTGGGCAGAGATTACCAAATGTAAACAGCTGGTAATTCAGATACAGAAAGAAAACACAACTTTTTCTACTTCTCAACTAGTTTAGGCTGCTCCACGTGGTACCAATTGTTTCCCCCATCTCAATACAATTGTAAAAAATAGGAAAAGATTACAGGAAAGTTTCACACTGGCTTGTAGTACATATATGCTACAATATGCTGCTTGCAATGTGCAGGTATCTACACCATATATTTGGGGATGGGGGAAGAGAGTATCCCAGTGCTGGCTTGTGCTGGTTTCCTCTGAGTTGCCATGCTGATGGGTTCATGTGCCATAACTTTTTGGAAGGTATAAGGACATCATCACTCTAGATGTGAGAGCAGAAGGACTTAGAAGATAAAACCGTGGAAAATCAAAATGCCTGTTTGGGATGACTTGTTTGGCATCACTTAACTTTGTCCATTACCAACTGCAGAGCCCCACTTCTTGCTCAATGAGTTTATTTAAGAGGCTTGAGGTACTACTTTTCCCTGAAATGGGCACACAGGAGAAATGCAACAGCTTTCTCAGGAGGTTAAAAACCAAATTTTACTGGCAAACTTTAGAAAATCAGAAATTTGGAAGATTTAAAACAAAACATTCAATCAACATTAAGCATTTCACTGAGCATCAATTTAGCAAACTCTACCCATCCAATCTCAGATTACCCATATTTCAAGAAGAAAAAAATCGGAAGAGAAAAGAGAAAGAGAGAAAAGAAAGAGAGAAAAGCAAGATATAGCTACTGCCTCTTGGATCCTAGCACAATCTCAGCTTCCATAAAATCCAAGAACAAGATGGATGTGACCACATGTACCTCAGGGCAATGGATTTTATCTGCTCTGGCCTCCTGTGGCCACCCCCTCCCCTGAGGAGAGCCTTCTGGTCATCCAGCTGCTCTGGGGTTAGGTTGGGGCTCCAGGGGTGGGCTGTGGGGCACTGCTTCCAGTGTGCCAGTGACAGACAACAGATCTGGGCTGGACTCGAGACTCCAAGGGGGTGGGGTGTGGAGCAGTACGTGGTCCCACTGCTGCAGAACTTGCCCTGTCCCCTCCCATACACACACTTCAGTTGTTTTCTCCAGTCTCTCATAGCAACTATTGCTATCAATAATGCTGATATCTCTCTCTCTTCCTACAAATGAAATATGATCAGTATTTTAGTTTCAAACAGTGCAAATGGCCATTCGTCTGAATTAAACACTTTCATTATAGTGATAGTCAACATTTCAGCATGTTTGACCTCACTTTTCATTCCACTGATCAGCTGATAAATTAAAAATCTGAACTCTTTCACCACCAGTTCATTTAATTCAGTTTGATTCCGCATCAGTTTCATATGTGGAATTAAAGAAAGTGTCATAGTTAGACACAGCTCCTCGTACTAAGTGTGTGTCTGTGTCCTGTGCTGGCATCATCTCAGATTTTAAAGGCCACTAACTTGGGTATGTATTTCCATTAGGGATGAAGAGTACCATTCTTTCTTGCATAAATGTAAGAAAAATGATATTTATAAACCACAACCCTAAGCTTGAAAATTATGATCAGTGCAATTCCTTAATGAACAGCAGTTAACTCCTTATTTATGTCTTAACTTTGCTGAAAGAAGAGATTGCCTTGGTGTCCTTGTCACTAGAGTGCACTGAAAGCATAACACAAGTAGCTTTCTACGGGAAGCGACAGCAGTAAAAAGTTGTGTGGGGAGAAAGGAAACATTCTTTCTTGTTTGGTGTTTTGTTCTTTTGCTTTTCCAAATCTGTGAAAGTTATCTTCAGTTAATTTTTTTTTCCCTTAAGTGCTCAAACATATTGATTTGAGACATGAAAGAAAACTCCCTTGTTGGTACTAGTATGATTTCGTTTCCAGGCTGGTACTCCAGGCCACCAAAGAGAGAACCTACTCAGAGCAGGGAGGTTTTCTGAGTGCTGCAGCTTCAGGGGGTCTTAGATAAAGGAGGAATTTTGGAGGAAAAAAAAATTAAAAATTGGACTGAAGTGGAGTTCAAGACATTCAGGAATCACTGGACACATTCCCAGCAGGTCTACGAAAAATATGGTGAGGAATCAGCCTGGCTATAGTTGAAACATCAGAATGGATAAAATTTTTTTATTCTAGTTTAATTCATTTTAGGATCTGTCTGAAGTAACATAGAAGTAACATCCAAATGCCATATAAAGGCTACATGAAAAGTGTTTAAGGAAATTAAAAATATAATGACTTTCTTAAAGTGTTGCTCCCAGTACCTCCTGAAGTTCACAAAGCACTGGCAGAGTACTCTGCCAGAAAAGAGAATTCACAATACAGTGTTATTCTGTTTAAAACTGTGATGTTTCAATAAGAATCTGGTTTTTTTAAAGGCTCCATATTCTAAGCTCTTAATGATTATTGAATCATTAGTCTAATGTATCCCCAGGGTCTTGTTGTAGAAAATTACAAATGAAACACCCACTTCCCACAACTTTAATGGTTCAGTAAATAGTTCTTGCAAAAACTTCTGCAAATTTGTCCTAACTGCACTCGTTATACATTGTTTCATTGTAAGAAACAATGTCATTGTGTCCTAATCTAAAAAATGTTACATGGGGGGAAAGTAAAGAGTATTAATAGTCAACTTGTGGCATTTCACCTAAATTCAGTATTTTTTCTAGAGGGATGTTTAATTTTTTTTCTCTGCATTTAAATATTACCACCTAAAGCACAACTTTCCTTAACTCTTAAAGTGAATCTTAACTATCTAAAATACTGTAAATTGTCTGAAAGAGTGGTTGTTTGCAGATTGTGTAGGTCTAAGTAATGTGATGCTTCAGACGGGTCTGATGATCAGTTAATTACAGTGGCACTTGAGAGGTTATCAGTCTTGAAATGAATTCACTCTAAAGTCATTTCAGGTTCTAGGTGAGCATAGGCAAACACTTGTGCATCGAAGTGCATACATCTGCAAAGTTTGCTTGAAACCCCATTTAGGGAGATGAACAGTTTGCCTGTCTGCACATGATGTTATCAGAACAGCAAATTTTGTTCCAAATTTTTTTTTCAGTCTTGTTTTGAAAGGTCTTTAGAATCTTGGGCTTGATGTACTGAAGAAATAAGCATTGCTAAATTGACAAAATGTGATAAAAATAATCTGGTAACCTGGAGAATGCTGAACTACACTTAAATCTGACGTGTAAATTACCTGGGTTTTTTCTACATGGTACAGCAGTTTGCACTTTAACAGTACCCTATACACAATCCCCTAGATACATACACTTTTATTATTTCCTTAAAAAGGGTGTAAAGTCAAGTATTTAATTTTTAGGAAGTGCTACAATTAAGATGTGTCACTAGAAGTTATCAATTTTACATAGGCAAAGGTCTGCTACTTTATCTAACTACAAAGCCATGTTTATGGAATTTTGTAGTGAACTACAAAGAGAAACCAGAATATCAAATGTCCATTGGTGGGTAGGTATCAATTAATTTGGAGAAGTAAAACTAACAAAGCATTGTTAAAGTAAAAGCATTATGGTCTGCCATACTGTTCTTGACCGTCATCCTTCAGGACAAGTCTAGTAAAAAGCAGATGTGATTTATGCATGTCTGTCTCCTGCAGAAATATTGGAAGGTTTTGTCTTCAGATTAAAGAATTGCCCACAAATATAGAAAGGCATCAGAACAATACAGAAAGGAAAAAAAGAAGACGCCTATGAAAAAATAGCCCAAACTAGGATTTTATAACTTTGGGTTGTGCTTTTCTAGCCATTCTTGGCTTTCCTTTGGGAATAAAAACTTGCATGTAAAAGGTCAGGTTTTTCATCTGTTGAGATCAATGGTAGGCTGTCCACTTACTTCAGTAAACAGTGAATCATGTCTCAGATTTCCACAGCTGATAATGGCGTAAAAATAGGCTTGCTCTCTCAGACCGAAAGAAGTAGGAAATACCTTGGTCAAAGCATCACACAGTCACAAAAAAAAAAAAAAAAAAAAAAAAAAAAAAAAAAAAAGAACTAATTGTAGAAAAGCAGACCAGAAAAGAAGATGAGGTTTCTTGGGCAATAGTTACTATTTATCTTAGAGCAGAGATGAAGAAATCTGGAGTTAATTCTGGTTGGTCGATAACGGGGAAGAACAGCCGTGACATGAACAGTACAGTCTGTGCTCCGCATGGGATGAGCATGTTTCTTACAAGTCAGCTTGCTCATTGTGCCGTTGCTGCTAATGAAAGCAGGAGTGCTTTGTGACAGCAATATGCCACAATTCTTATTCTTCCTGGCTGCGGAGGGAGGATAGCATTTCACACCGGATGTCAATCCTTAGCCTGGGATGATGTGAAGAACTGCAGGGAAGTGCAGAACAGTTCTGAGGCAGGAAAACATCTACCCCAATTTAAAGCAAAAAGGTATGTGTACGTGCACAGACTTCCACCAAACACTGACATTTATATTCTTTAATATCGAGATTTATTTTCAACTCATAAATTTGGCCTACAGCCTAGCCACAGTCAATATTCACATCTTGAATCAAGAATTTGTGGTGGCCAAAAGAGAAATTGATACTACTTCTTAAAACATTAGTCAGGGCTGTATATGAAAATAATACCGCACTGGTACTCGCCAAGCTGTAATTTCCATTTAAAGTGCATCTGATACGGGACTACACGTATGCCAAATAACCAAATCATAATTTTATTCTTATGCTGACGTATTTAGCTTTTGCCTACGATGAGTCTGTGGATATTGTGGGAAGGACCCCTTTACAGGCAGTAAAGTGTGGTTTCAATTTTTGTTTTGGTTTTGTAGTTTCCTTAGCCTAGAAAGAATTCAGAATGAAAATACACAGTTCCTTTTCATAAATGCAAAAACATAACAATTACACAGCCAATTATTTAGTAAAGATTAGGCTTTAAAAAAAAATCTTTTGTCATATAGTTTGTCAAAGGAGCTGTAAGAGGAAATATGATCAAGAGCATTCATAATTTGAAACCTACTGAATGTTGAATGCTTTGATTTATAATTGATGCTTTAGATACATTATAAGTGTGAAAACTTCAGATAACTATGGTAGTTTACACACAGACATAAAGGATTGTGCACTAAAAGCTCTATTTTAATGGACCTGATCCTGTCAAAATATCACCAAGAAAGAAATAATGCTGCTAAATACTAAATTCTATTTCACTCTACTGATGAAATACTCTGAGGATAACAGAGCTTCTTTACAAAGTCATTTTTTTCTAAAGAAGTCTAGTTGTGTTTCATAATTAAACAATCAATACCATGCCTTAGAGGTCTGTGATAAAGCAGATCCCATTTTGTCACTCAAAATACCCCTGCAAAGTTGCTGACAATAACTGTTTAATGGGCATATGACAGAGAAATCTGGGGGTGAGTTTAGTAAGAGTTCTGGTGTTTGTGCCAGTATCTCACTTTTTCTTATATTTAGGGCGTTAAAGCTGAAATACGTGTATCCTCAAACGGAACATGAACAATTCTGTCAGAGGGGTAGGTTAATAACTGAGAACAAAGGGTACCAAGAGAGAATTGAAACTTTGATGAAATGGGGAAATGGGACCACTGGTGCACCTATCACGGGTCAGCTGGGAAGTGAGGCCTCCCAGTAGCAAGGCATCGAAAAGATCTAAGGAGCCATGCATAAAAATGCAGCAGATTCATCAGCACAATGTGTGTTTCAGAGAGAGAACTGCAGGCATAACTAAGGCAGTTCAAGAGGCCAGGCTGGTCCTCATTGCTGAAAACTCCAAATGCAGTGCAGAGCACTAATTAGTAGTAGGCATGGCATGGCATTCTGCAGTCTGTGCTTTTGAAGGTTTCCTCAAAACTTATTATATTCGAAGGATGGAAAAGCTTCAATAAAAAAAAAACAGCTTTTGATTTCTAGCTTAGTTTAAAACTCAGCCCTTTATAATGTTACTGAAAATGAAGAGCAGATTTCTAATAAAAGAGCTAATTATTATTAAAATTCTGGTGTCAGCAGAACACTTCATCCTCACAGACAGAAATGAATTAGTAGTTCACAGATATTTATTCTAAGTTTCCAATAAATACTTGGCAAAAATTCAATAATGTTCATTAAATACATAAATGGAAAAATTAAAAATAAAGATTTTTCCCTTGTGATTTATTATATAGTGTTTTTGAAAAGCAAAGTTGAAGAAAGAAGTCACTATCTGGCAGAAAAAGTACTACAGAAATGTTAATTAAATTGTATAGTCATAAGCAAGCTAGTGAGCAAGAAAAAAGCTCCCCTGCTTAGAATTGGAAGCCATATTTACTCTGGCTGGATGCTTAAAGACGTGAAAAGAGTATTTTAGATATTAAAGTGAAATTTAACTAAAGCACATGGAGCAGTATTGCTAGACACTTTTCTTTTTGAATTGACCAAATGAGGAAAACCAATTAGGAGGTCTTTCATAATTAAGAAGCTGGAAACAAGCATAGGGAGGTTTTCGCAGACACCTCTGTGGCACAATTACATTATGGAGTGATTACAGAAAAGGTGAGGTGCTGCACAAGGAGCTGTTGTCACTGTGACTGATAGGAGCAAACTGGGAAACTCCCTGGACCGTGCTTGAGTTGCTTCTCCTGCTGCAGAAGCTGATTCTCAGGGACTCAGGGAGGGACCGTGGCTGCGGGCGCTGCAGCCAGCCCTCCTCGCTGCCCGCCAGCCCTGCCTCGGAAGAGCGCAGTCGGTGAGTTATCGGATGGGTGCTGGGGAACGTGTTCCTCAGTGCTCCAAATACAGGAGGCTTCTGCACTCAGAGCACCTTCAGCACTATGGCTGGGATCAAAGCCAGAATCCTTTTGCTTTTGTGCTTGAAAAATAGTTTGCCTGTTTTATTTTGTTCTACGTAACCCTGGATATTGAATGCTGTGTTTCTTATGTGAGTCTAACACCTTGAATATCGATTTGAAAGGGCATATGAGAATTTTGGGTCTGTCTTAAAAAGACCCAAAGCTCTACCCACACAGAAAACCCCCACCCAAACCACACATGAAGCCAAAAAACAAAACCAAGAAAAAAAACCAAACCAAACCGAAACTTTGATTTCTGTAGCTCATGATAAAATTATATATCTATTTTGAAAGTGCATTCCCATCAGTGTAATGAGAGTCTATTTCTCACACAACTGCAACACCCCTCAGCCCCAATTTGCTTAATTTAATGCAGCTTCTAAGCAGCACTGAGCTTTACTTTACTTTTAACCAAACCTTCTCTTTATATTGTTCTTCAAAATGATTATTTACTTTAAACCGTTATATTAAAAGGACTCCTCAGAAGGGTATTCATCTGCTTCTGGACACCTGGTTAACATTAAGAACAGTTTACCAGAGTTTTGTGCAGGGATACAGAGCTTACTCTGAGAATTTAATAAAATATTTTGCCAGCCTTATATGGGTGGTTCAGCTACGCACATGAATGTTCCTCAGCAGGATTATGGTAGTTCTCTCTAAGAAGGTACATAGCTTTCTTTTTCACATCACAGGGTTTTGTAGCACTTTTTAATAATAAATATTCCTCCTCTCTGAAGGTGCTGCTTTATACAGCTAGAGCTTTCAGATCAGCATCATTTCTTGGCAGTGATTGCTAGTGCTGTGGTTTTTAATAAAAACAGTATCAGAGGATCGTGTTCTGAAGCATATTTTGTAAAGTGAAATTGTATAGGCATATTCTGCACAGGCTCTTGTTTTCTAAAACTTGACATTTGTAGAAGTTATTTGAATAGTTTGAATGAGCTTACTGATCCATTCACAAGGACTTCTTGTCTCATCTAATGTGAGGGATACGTTTGACAAATCTGATGGGAGATAAGTTTCAACCAAAGGAAAGTAGTGGACTTTTGTTGGGTTGTTTGTTTGGTTTTTTTCCTGTGATGAACTGAGGGACTGAATAACATTGTTCTTGCTCATTTTCAAACACCTGATAAGAAATGAAGCAGATAAATTTTTCTTTCACTTGTTTCTGCATAACAACATTAAAATTTTATACATAGAATTGCTGCCAATTTCAGCCATAATATTCCCAAAATTGCAGCCATGGACAAAGCTGGAAATTTGACAGAGTATGCAGTGGCAGACTTCTCTTGTGGTAGTGATCGCTTGTAAAAGGAAGAATTGGGGGATATTTTGTTTGGAAGAACAAATTTGCTTTGCTTGTTTGGTTGTCGGATTTTTTTGGTTTTTTGGTTGGTTTGTTTGGTTTTGGTTTTTTTTTTAATCATAAAAAACTCAGCTCCCTAACAACTTCCAAATTATTTTAATGTAGGTGGTGGGAAATGTCCAATTAACTGGCACATGCATTTCATGTGGTTGCTAGAGCTTCTTTTCTCCTTTCTTCCCCTCACCCAGGCACACATCGCAGAATGTTTTGTATATATAACAAACAACAATTTTCAATGAAGGATGGGGAGGAAGAGAGGAGAGAGAGAGAGGAACACCTGTTTTGTAGGCATTCTGAATGTCTTGTAAAGTAGTCTGGTTGGGATTGAACCGTATTTTATTGCTGTGAAAACTGAAGGACGCAGGGTCATAGGTGCTGAACTGAATTGTGTGCAAGTGAGCAGATATAGATGCATCCAACACCGTGACACAAAGCTGACACTTTACTCCTTTTTTATAAATACAAAAACAAAGTAGAGCTGATCAAGTATCACGAGTGACTCATAAAATGAAATAAGAGTATACAGGCTTCTAAAAACATCTGTAGAAGCCTTTGGAAATTTCCTGCGAAAATTTCAGACTCTACTTGGGTTTGGGGGGTTTTTTTTGTTTGTTTTTTTGNTTTTTTTTTTTTTTTTTTTTTGTTTGTTTGTTTGTTTCTATAAAGAGAATAAAATTATACATGCTTTTAAACCATCTCCATTTAAATAAACAGGTAAAATCCAGAGTGGGGCTCAATTTGGTGTGGATAGCCATTATCAAAATATATACAGCCAAGGTAAATTTTAAATAATGTGAGTTCACTGGGTTTTATTTTCGTTTTCATAGTGTAGCTTGATCATTTCACTGTGTTACTTAAACTGTTCTTGCTTTCTTAAACTGGCATCATTCTCACAAACTTGCTTGAGGCTTGGCTGTTTCTGATTATTCATGACTTCCTCAAATAGTCTCCATTTTTAAGAGATGCCACTAATGTTTGTTCCTTTACTTTCCAGGGAGTTGAAGGTATTTTCAGAAATTGTCTAGATAAAACCTAAATGTCAGCTTCTGTACGGCAGTTAAGTACCAAGTTCAGTGGGAGTTAAGTGACTTATAGAAGACAGAAACACCTTTGGAGATAGGGGCTTAAGTGCCTTTTCCTGTCTCAAGGAAAAAAGAGACAAAGGCTTCTATTATTTGTGCTTCATAAACACAGATGTACTTTCATATAGCAATTGCAAGTCTATAGAGCCTGTCAGAATTTTGTGTGCATTTGCAGCACAAAACCCTAATACAGCTCCTTCACAAATAATCATAGCCAATAAACCCCTGAATCATGTGCGCCATGCTCCAGGTGATTTCTATTGGGATTTTGTGTTCTTTGCTTGTGCTTGTGGGTGTAAATGTGGTTGGGGGTGGAAGGGATCTTTTCCCCTTCCTACCCTGCTGCATTAGGAAGTTGTAATAGAGCAGATCTTCAGGGGAATTGTAGGGTAACCACAGCAAGGAAGGCTTGGGTCACTAGCATGTAGCCATTTGCCTTGTTTCTTCCCCCGGGTCCTATTTGGAGACCTTGTACACTCTATGGCAAAAAGACCACAGATCCTTTATTTGTAGTGAAAGCTTTTCTGTCTTGAGTCAACCCTTGGTTGTCACAGTGTCTTAACCCAGCAGCGCCTTGATCCCGAGAGTGACGTTAAGCGTTCTCTCCTGAAAAAAATGCAAAGGTCTAATGTGGCACAATACTGCACTATTTGTACTTAGAGGGGCCTTGCAGTTGCAGAACAAATGGAAGAAATAGCACTTAACATGGCCGTAGGCTGTCCTGTGGATTCCAGCAATACAGCATTTGGCTTTGACACCATTCCTCTCTAAATGGATGAAGTGACAACAAACATCTTCAAAGCAGTTTGCTTTAAGTTCACTCCTTTCTGTTGAGTTTTAGGAGAGTGCCAAGAGGGGATATAGCAATCTACCTCTTGGGATTAATATGTTATATCACATCTGTCTGCCTAATGCAGAGGAATCTCTGGTAATGTCAAGTGCCTGACACTTCAAAGGCAGCTAGAAATCACCCGCCGAGATATTTATAGAGTCCTTCTATAGGGAAATGTCTTAATGTCTCCAGATCAGTAACTGCCTTAGATCTGAAGCAGGACAAGTAATTCTGTTTTTATTATCCATTCCAGTGCCTCATTAGTCTTTTTTTTTTGCTCTGATTGGTCACATGAAATGTGCAGGAAGGAACTGCTTGTAGGTAAGTTGACCCAGTGTCACATGTCAGTCACTGTGGAGAAAAGTGTAAGAGAAGAAGAGAGACAGACAAGCAGGGCAGAGCAAAGCAGGTCCCCTCCAGGGCAGGAGCAAGATGCCTCTGCCTGGCCTCAGCACAGAACACCTTGAACTTCAGTTGTGTCAGTGAGATGTGCCTGGGTGCCCAGATACAACCCAAGCAATCAGAGATTTTGGCATGCTGCTTTTCCAAACATATTCAGGTGGGAACAGAGTCGTGCACAGCCAGGCAGGGTTAAGTGAGTCGACATATTCAAAGCTTGTAGTACTCTGCTCCATGCTGGGGGAATGTTTTGGAAGCAGGAGGCATTCACATGGGCTTGGTGGGTGCTGTCTTGTCAAACTGCTTCAGAGAACAGTGAGAATATGTAAAGTTCACAAAGGAAAAAGACAAAAATTGTTTTTTTGACTATGGAATGGTCTATGCAACACCAGGTATGCTGGTATCAGATGGGACTCACTTTTACTCAGTAGAGGGAGGAGACTTTGCTCAGGAACTAGTGGGTTTCATTGGCACAGCTTTAAACTAGATGTGAGGAGGGAGCAGGACAATATCAGGCTTGTCCCTGGCAAGCTGTACGATGAGAGTGTCTTGGTTTAAGACAATTTATGGGACAGATGCTCCAGTGAGAGTTAGCTCCCCTCTTAGCTTTAACCACTACCCTCAAACAATAAGGAGAAATGTACATGAGAAGATATGAGGAAAAAAAAAATTTACTAGGGAAAAAACCAAACCAGCAACCACAAAAATAACAGCAATATCTACTAGCTACAAAGGTGCTGAATCCTGTGGACTCCCCAGGAACAAAGAAAACAAAATGGTGGAGAAGCCCCTCCCCCCCCCAAGATGGCATCTTCCATAAATGACCATGTGGTCCAAGTGACAAAGGCAAGATGGTGGATAATCCCCCTTCACCTGATGTATGGAGAATGAAAACAAAGAGCAAAAAATCCCCAACACAGCAACAGAACCTCCGTGATTACAAAAAGCTCCTTCTTCCCCCAAACAACAACCAACGGGGAACAAGGACAAAATGGAAACAAACCTGGAGACCAAAAACAGTCAAAGGCCCCTCATGCCATTTACTTCACACCACCCAACAGGGTTTGTCCTGACAGTGGCAGCTCTGTCAACAATGGCAGCTGGAACTCGGGAACTGGGGCAGCAGTGGACCTGCGGTGCCAATTTCTCTGCATCTTTCCTGGCTGGCTGGACCCAGCTGGTGTTGGCAGTGCAGTTCCGAGCCATCGGTGCATTGCGGGAGGGGAAGAAGTGGCCCCGCTGGGCACTGAAAACAGCAGCCCCTGACCCCACAGGTCTGGTGCTGGCAGCTGCCACTGCAGAGAGGTATTTGGGAAATTTGCCCTGAAGCAGTTTAGGATGGCAAAACGCAGTTTCTTGGAGACCGAATCCAGGCAAGGAGCTTGGAGAGAAACAAAAGAAGGCCTCTGCCTTGCGATGTCTCAGCTTCCCAGTGAGAACGAAAGAGAAAGAACCTGTGCCTGTGTGTCCCGTCTTTTAAAGGGACCCAGCACTCCCCGTTTCCATGCTTCCCTTTCTGGCCCCCAGGTCCTAAAGGGACAGTAACAGTCCTGGGCACATGACATAGCACAGGTATGGAATACAATACACTTTTTTTTTGAGTTACCCAGAACAGAGAGGCAAGGATTAGAGGGACAGGGTGCTAGTGAGTGTTCTCTTCTGCTGACTCTGAAATGTTCTGGCCACACTGGATCACACTTGCAGTCTTATGGAGATGAGCCAGGGAGGAGACTCCTGAGGTAATAAAAGACAGCAGGGAAACACCAGAGAATGATCTCAAAGGAATTAAGGGGTGTTCCTTTAGGAAGGTGATATGGCTGACAGCCCAGCTGAGGCGCTGTTACACCACTGCACACAGCATGGGCAACAGACAGGAAGAGCTGAAAGGCACAGTGCTGCTGGAAAGCTGCAACCTCGTTGCCATTACTGAAACCTGGTGGGATGAATTCCATGACTGGAATGTGACTATCAACGGCTACTGGCTGTTCAGAAGAGACAGGGGAGGAAGGAGAGACAGAGGACTTGCCCTCTACATCAAGAGGGCACCAAGATTGAGTGTGATGAGTTGTCTCTGAAGAGCAGGTCGAAAGCCTGGGGTAAAAACTGGAGACCCCAGCAACAAAGGGAACCTTGCGGTCGGTGTCTATTACAGGCCCCTGACCAAGGGGAGCATTTGACCAAGCCCTCTTGCTCCAGATGCAAGAAGTATTGTGATTGCAGACTCTTGTCCTGCTGGGAGACTTCAACCACCCTGATATCTGCTGGAAGTAGCATGGCGAACTGTAGGCAATCCAGGAGACTCCTGGAATGCATGGAGGATAGCTTCTTGAGCCAGGTAATAGACAGCCCTACCAGAGGGGAGGCGACCTGGGTCTGTTTGTCACCAGTGCAAGTGAGCTAACTGAGGACACAAGGATTGGAGGCAGCCTGGGCTACAGCGATCAGGCATCGGTGGTGTTGGCAATCCTGAGGGATATGGGTCAGGTGAGGTCTAAAGTTAGGCCTCTGAACATTAAGAATGCAGAATTCCAGCTCTACAGGGAGATATCATTGGAATGCCCTGGGAGACTGCCCTTGGGGACAAGGGAGTGGAACAGAGCTGGCAGATCTCTAAGGAAGTCTTCCACGGACTGCAAGAGCTAGTGATTCCCAGAAGCGAGAAATTGGTCAAGGAATGTGAGACATTGACGTGGCTCAATAAGGACAGGCTGGTCAAACTGAAGGAAAGAAGAAAATGAATAGAGAGTTGAAGCTGGCACAGGTGACCTAGGAAGAGTATAGAGATGAAGTACAGTTTTGTAGGAAGGGGGTGAGGAGGGCTGAGGCAAAGGTGGAACTGAACCTGGCAAGAGACACCCCGTGAAGGCCAGGCTAGAGGTGTCATTTCTAGCACTGGGTTCTCTGCTTAATAGCACAGTTTGCCGTGGATTTCAGATGAGGCAACAGGAAAGCAAGGTGGGAGTTTGAGACTAAGCCCCATGTCAATTACCAAACTAACACAACAGGGCAAAAGCACTAAAAAAAACCTGTGCTTTTGCCAAAAAAAAACCAAAAAACTTTTGCAAAACCTGAACCTGTGGTTGAATTTTCCACACAGTGCCTTGTGTTTCCCTCTCACAGGGATGCAGCACAGTCTCTATGCAGCTGTGAGAAGTCTCTGCTTTGGAGCAGTGCCAGTCCTGCTGCAGCACAGTTTTGGGGAATTAAAGTCCATGTGCATCCCTCTATCCAGATGTCCTTTTGCTTTACTTACATTGAAAATGTAGGACATGCAATAAAATTTATCTCTCTGCTGATGAAGATTTAGCACAATATCAACATTTATTCTAGCAATTGAGTGCTCAGTAGGCATTTTAAATTATCTTTGCAAAAAGAATATGATGCTGAGATTGCTATGCCTGGAAAAACTGAGGATAATTCTGGATTTGTGTTTGTACCAATTCAGAATGATGTTCTACCAGTTGTGCAGTGTAGTGCAGTTGCATTTTCTTTGAGGGTCTGCACATACCCATGTTATTGCTACAGATCTCTTCTCATTTTCTTCTGGACTAACACCAGAAGCTGGTACTGTGGTAGTAGTAGTGATATCACCTTTAAGCAGAATACCTTGTGCTGCATGCTTTTTTTAAACTGAATCATGCTACTTTCACAGTCTACAATTTGCCCTTCATCTAAAGGTTATTTATCATCCACCTTGGACCCTTTTTTAAATCTTGTTCTTTTTGTCCAAGAAAAGACCAACTTAATGATTTTTTTCTCTTCTATACATGGATATAATTATATATATATGTATATTTATATATTTAAAATTTTTTTTTCTAACAAAAAGAAAACTTTTTATTTTGTTTTAATAGTCTCCAAAATTGCACTTTCAAATACTAATTTTTTTAATCTGGTTTAGCTAATGCAAAACAAAAAAAATAGATTTGTGTTTAGGACAAGACACAAATAATTACAACTTAGGCAAATATAGAACAAAACCAGAGTCTTCCCACCATGGAACTCCCAACTTGGTGCTCGAACTGTAGTTCATGTGAAGGAGAAGCAGTTTTGCTTTTCTGACTTGTAGGCCAGTGCATAGTGACATTCAGAGAGAATCTCTCTCTGTAAGAGGTGAGGAGCTCCGAACCTTTATTTTAGTATTTAGGTGTCATGGATTACATTGTCTTCCTTAAGGAGCAAGGCTTGTAAGCTTTATTCTCATCTTTGCCTGCTGAGCTTGTAGCTTTTAGGTCTCAATTGCTTGCTATTCTGTAAGCTTACACCACTGATGCCATTCATTAATTTGTTTTTCAATTAATTTAGCCAGCCTGTTGTCCATCTCAGGCCTTGTACCATGTTTTATGGCTGAGATGAAAGTATCAGATTGGCTTGAAGATAACCCTTATTTTAGGAGTGTCATCATTAATCCATTTTTCCTTTTTAGCTTTGTTTGCCTAAAACCTGCAATTAGACATCCTTGCTAGGGAAAAAAAAGTATTTATTTTTAAAAAGAGAGCTCCAAAATTAAGTTTATGTTCTTGTGATCCACTTTGTCACTTTGAAATAAATTTCTTGGGCTTCATCAATACAGATTTTTCCAGATGAATTAGTTGCTGTCCTCTTTGTCTTCTTGGAAGGAACCCGGGTTTCCAATTTTGTGGCGCACAGATGACTGACTGAGCAGCGGTGTTGTGCAGGATCTTGCAGACCGTCATTTCTGGCACACTTGGACACTACTGTCCTGCCATGCTAAATTGTGGGTTACCTTCAGTTAATGCAGTGAATTGAGAAAAGCATGGTTGAAACCCACTTCCCTTAGAGAAAAATTCTACGGCCTGTTCAGGTGTATCAAAATACAATTAGATAAATTAATATTTCTATACACTGGAAACTCTTCCTTTAAACTAAACAATAATGTTGCATTTTAACCTTCTTTAATGCCTTAGCCATCTGTGGTTAATTTATAAGTAGTTCTTTGAGACAGAGGTTGTCTGCTGAGATGACTAGACAAAACTGACACTTCTAAAGACACCTTTCAAGTGAAAGTGTGGGTGTTTCTCTTGTCTTGTGAGACTGTTGCCTCTTTTTTTAGACTAAAAATCTCACTTCAGATGAAGGACAAAGATACGTTTTGGTTAAATCACTGTAATACTACTGAAAAAAATTACTCACTTTAGGGTAATCTTGAATACATAAATACAAATAAGGCAGGCCTAAGCAACAATTTAAATGCCAGCATGTTTTTTTGAGCTGAACAAAGCAAGAGCACATGTAGTTACTCATAGTGGTGGTACACTGCAACGGGTTAGTATGAGACTTTTGTAAAGGAAGTGCTAATGGTCATGTTTTCCTGAACCAGAGTCAACAAAAATGTAAACACTGGTGTCTACACACAGCTCTATTACAAAATAGGCTGATTTTCCCTGTCTGATCTGCCTCCTGCTGAGTTAAAGAGGCAGCTTTAAGGTCAGCATACAAAAATCCTCATGCATGATACATTTATTTAATGTCTTTATTGCTAAAATCTACCTACATTTCTTAATTCTTTTGGGTGGCAGAAAGTATCCTGAATAAAATTCTTCTCTCCTTGTGTCTAATAGAAACAAATTCTGAGGTTCTCTTGTTTAACAACTGTGCAACCTCTTGCATCAAGATTAAACACTTTGTTTTGTCCCCAGGCAGTTGTATATTTATTACTCTTGAGGCAGTGGTATTTGAAATAAATAGAATTGAAAGACCCTGAGAAATGGTTTCTGAAACACATATATTGAGTTATTCTCTCCTATGTGAGCAGAAAATGCTTCTGATGCTTCTCCCTCCACCCTTGAAAAGGAAAATAGCTGATGTAAAAATATCACATGATGGGGTGGTGAAAAGGTAAGCATTTTTATCCTCAGTCGCTGAGGCTTTTTGCTGCTTATTGTCCTGAAAATAATTAAGTTATCTTTATGAAATGTATTACTATTCACTAAAGATAACATAGGTAAGGGCATAATAAAGGATGAAATAAAAGATAAAAGGAGAAAGTCTCTCCTTTTCTGCTTCAAAAGGTACAATATGAAAACAAAAAAAAAATAATCCGTGGCTTGGAAATAGTCTTAAAAACTTCTCAAGATTCAGATATATATTTTGGGCTGGTGACAGGGCTTATCTCTTCTCCCTGATCAAAATAATAAATGCTCACTAAGAGAAAAAGTTCTTTTATGTTATAAGGAAAACAATTTCCATGTAGCTTTTGTGTGCGTGTACGCATATTCATAAAATATGGATTAGCAGCACTAGGTATTCAGCTAAGTAAATATTCATAAAATAAAGGTGAAATTGATATGCATTTCCCAATAGAGAGTAATAAGCATATTTTGATTTCTTAGTAAAAAATCAAACTAAGGAGAGAGAAAACACTTTCTTTTGCCTGGACATGTTTTATTCCTCATTCTCATTGTGTTGATCCTTCTGGCAAAGATTTCCTGACATTTTGAATATACAGTGTTGCTAATATTGTTAAATGTAGAAGAATCAGGTGTATTGCTTAAAACATAAAATAAAAAGACATTTTGAATTCTTTTTCTTTCTTTGATTCTTGCTTTTGTCTTTGGGGTACATTAAAGTTGCATTTTCTTTTTTATATATATGAGAGATAGATATGCCTTTTTTACTAAAATCTTAGATTCTCAGAAGTGTAGGTTCTGGAGCCTTGTTAGCAATATGTGCTAACAACTATTGGAAGACTCAATAAATAAGATATGTGCTGCAGTCATGAACTGTATACTTACAGGTATTCCTGGTGGCTTTCTTTGCAGTGCACATGATCATTTAGGGTAATAGAATGGAATTGGTTTTGAATAAACTGAAAATTAAGTGGATGTTCTAAAGCGCTACCTGAGAGATCTCAAGAACAGCTCTATTTTAAGCAGCCCATTGAATCAGGGAAAAATTACATGTTGGTATGCAAACAGGCAAAAGTTTGATAAAAATCAAATCCTCGAAGTAAAACAGAATGCAAATAGGGTTTTTGCTATTGATTTTATTTAATGTCTAAAGAGTTAGCTTAGGCTCCTGTTTTTCAGAAACAAAATGTTTAAAACCCAAAATCGAAGAATATGTGTTCCTAGAATTAGTATTTGCTATAAATATGGTTCGGAATGCATCTTGTTCTTTACCCGAATTTCTGTTGATATTGATTCTTTGTTTCAGTTGGGCCTGTTTGTAACAACTATTTCATCCCCTTCTTTTGCTTTACCCCTTTGCTCGGGTCACTTGGGTCAGTTCTCTTTCCAAGCTGGGGAGATGGGCTTATTTGTGCATGTACAGAGCAGACAGCTCATATCCTCATCCCTCTCTGCTGCTGTGGTGTTTTGTTCTTTGAACACAAACTGTACTTTTCAATAGCAGCCATCTTTTGGACAGTCAGGAAATATGAGGTCTTTGTTCTACTCTTTTTATGGACTTTGCTGATCTATCAATGCATGGGCTATGTGTGTTCAGTAGTGTAATTTCAGTGTGTTCATTGCCAGTAAGGAGAATAAAAACCATCTTTGGCAGCTGGCATGGAGCTGGAATGAGCCAGTAAATAAATGTTATGTCTTTAAAAGAGAGGGGTTTTTTTATTTTAGAGCTGTTAGAGGAGAGATGACCGTTGTCATATGGTTTGAAATTTTTTTTCTAAATTAGGCCATCATCTGCATGCCACTGATCATTTCCACACGCTGAATAAATTAGAAGCGCCATAAATGATGGCAGCAATCTCCACTAACAGAGCTTGTTGATACCTGCTTGTTGAAGTCTATTATTTAAAATAATTCCTTTGGCTTTGTCAATGTTTACACAGGCTAGCATCTTTAATGTTGATTTAAGGTTATCTCTACGTTCCATAACTAGAATACAGAACATTTTTATCGATTTCTTAGCCACACTCTTCTACTTTACTATCCATAAATGAATTTTGATTCATAAAAGAAAAACCCTGGGAGTCAAATGTCAGCTATTATCCAATATATTGCTCTCTGCTGCAAGTAAAATAGTCTGCATCTCATCTTGAAAATATAATGTGTATAAGTCTTCTCTGAAAGAATTTCAATAAAATATTGATGTAAGCACTTTTTTTATTTAGTTTGATAAGGTATTTTGAAGATATGGACAACAGCACAAAACAAAGCCTGGAGTCATCCCGTTTCATGTTTTGTATTTATTTGAGCTTTTCCACAAAAAGTGGATGTTTTATTTGTGTTAAAGAAAATAGTCTGTGGTATTGTCTTGAGTGATCTGTCTTAGTAGATTTTGTGCTGGGAGTTATGATCAAGCCAAGCAAAGCCTAATAACAAACAAAACAAGTACTGTACACTCTCCTCTGGATATCACATTTGTTACCTTTATCATATTCAGGTGCCCTGCTTTTAAAGAGTGTCTTTCTATACAATGCTTTTCATTTTTTCCTCCAAAATGTGTGGCTTAGTAATATGTGTTAGGAGAATGTTTTGTTTTGTTTAAAGACAAGTTTGTAATTCCATGAACAATCTAACCTGACTTTCTCTTCATACTTCACAGCCTGAAAACAGACAAAGAAAGGCAGCTTACATCAGCTTAAGAAGGCTGATACCACTTGGAAAATTTGGACACCCTAGGAGCTAGAAAAGTGTCACCTTCTAGGGACTTACACACTTGCAAAAAGGTGCATTGGAATTGATGTGATTTTTTTTTTTTTTTTTTAACTCAGAATAAAAATAATTGCAATCCCAGGGCACATAGGATTCTGTGGGGACAGGTCACGATGATACCAGGTAGTATAGCAGTCTATTTTTATTAAAAATAATTTCTGCTCATTTAATCTCTCTTGGTGACATACCAGGTACTGGCTGACAGGAGAGAGGGTCAAAGAGAGATGTTTACCCTCAGACACCCTCAGTGACAGTAACAGAGTCAGTAACAGATTTGGGACCTGCTGCCCACGGTGCTCTGGATGCAGCCCAGGACACGTTTGGCTCTCTGGGCTGTGAGTACACATGGCCAGGGCATGTCCAGCCTCTCCTCCAGCAGCACCCCCAAGGCCTTTTGGGCAGGGCTGCTCTCCATCTCCTCATCCCCCAGCCTGGGGGTTATACCAGGGGTTGCCGTGACCCAGGTGCAACACCAGCACCTGGTCTTGTTGAACCTCATGAGACTCCCAATGCGAATTCCAGACGGGCCAATTCCTGAGCTTGTCCATGTTCTTCTGGAAGACATCCTGTCCTTCAGGTGTGTAAACTGCATCCCTCAGCTTGGTGTCACCTGCAAATGTGCTGAGGGTGCCCTCAATCCCTTTGCGTCATTAATGAAGGTATTAAATGACACTGGCCCCAGTACAGACCCCTGATGGACACCACTTGTCCCTGATGTCCACTGGGACTCTGAGCTGTTGATCACGACCCTCTGGATGTGACCGTCCAACCACTTTCGTACCCGTCTAACAGTCCATCCATCAAATTCATCTCTTTCCAATTTAGAGAGAAGGATATTGTGGGGGACCATGTCAAAGGCTTTACAGAAGTCCAGATAAATGACATCTGTAGTCCTTCCCTTGTCCACTGATGGAGTCGCCCCATCACAGAAGGCCTCTGGGCTGGTCAGGCAGGACTTGACCATGCTGGATGTTCTGAATCACCTCCTTGCCCTCCACGTGCCTTATCAGAGCTTCTAGGAGGATCTGTTCCATGATATTCCCAGGCCCAGAGGTGAGGCTGACAGGTTGGTAGTTCCCAGCATCCTCCTTTCTACCCTTTTTAGAGATGGGTACAGTGCTTCCTCTTTTCCAGTCACCTGGGAGTTCACCTGACAGAAATCAGGTGACTGGACTTAATTCTTTTAATTCTTCTGCAGCAAGCAAATGCACACTGTGTGATTTTTATGGAACAAATTAAAAAATGGTGATCACTAGCATTGCAGTGAATATCAAATGAATATATAATAACAGAACATTAGGAAACAATTAGAAAAAGTGCCTAGACATTATTAATTCATGTGCTATTCATTGTACCAACATTGATCATGTGAAAGAAGTGTGGTGTTAGTTACATTTTAATCATTCCATGTTGAAGAAGGACTAATTATTTTCAAATAGCGATGGTAAGAATCTAGTTTTATAAAAAAATCATGGAATGTCTAATTTACTCCCACAGCGTTTTAATAGGGAAGCATATGGCTGCCATTACTTGTAGGACAGTGGAGGATATCACAGCAATTGCTCATGTTTCAACTCTTACAAAGAAGGCAGAGGTACTGTTGCCCTCACAGGAGCCTGTGTTAACTACGGGATGGGTGTGCTGTGCAGCACCTCATGTTCCTGGCCCATCCAGACTAGGGCTTGACCAGACTGAGCATTACATCCCTTCCAGCCAAACTGCTCGGATTTCTTCAGTGCCTTAGAAGAGTACTGGGGAATGAGGGCAGCAGGCAGCTTTCTGCATGGACTCGGAATCAGTGAGGGGCGTGCCTGCAATGGATACAACTGGACAATAAAGGGAGGAGGACTGGTTGTGTTCGTCTCCCTATTGCCCTTTTCCTCCACTCTGGAAAGCATTTAGGGGCTTCCAGTCCCCTCTGAAGAAAGAAGTTGCACATTTCTCTTTGGAAAATCATCTCTGATCTTGCACAGGTGTATGCCTGAGAGGAAACCTGAAAGTTTGGTGCCTCCTTCATAGGAAAGTTCCTCAGGCTGAGGCCGTATGCAGAGGCTCAGATAAGGTGCTCAGGGATTTAGAACCTGGTGGAACAGCTGTGAATTAGAGAAGCAGATACTGACATACTTCATGGTCAAGCTGCCAAACTCCAAGCCCATTGGATGTTTTGTATGTGATAGCTCCTTGGATTTTGTTCTCCCTTCTTCCCTTCTCTAGGCAAAGTACCTCATAAATGTTTCCAAATGGAGAGGTGGATCTCTAGGGACTTCTCTGCTACTGAAATGCAGTTCTGTGAGCCTTACTTCCTGGAGTGAGGTCCCCATGGGTGAAGCTTTGAAAATAGCATGTGTGTCGTTCCTATTTCTATATCTTGCCATACCTTGTGGTTTAGGAGACCTCAGATCAGTCGTAATGATACAGTCAAAACACAGGAGGACAGCTGGGTGATGAGAGTCAGTGAGCTAAATCTGGGACGATTTAAGCAGTAATTTCACTTGAAATGAATAGTGCTTGGAAAAAGCTCAAGAACATGGGTTCAGATCAGTGTAAACAAAGCCCACTGTAGTTTTTTGGCTTTATACTCTGTCTATTTTGCATGTTAGAGGAAGGTAAAGATCAGCTTGTAAACTGTAGGAACATACAGTTAGTATAGTACCAGGTTTACTTTGGTATATTGTCTTTTTTGTAACCTCTGAGTTTGGTGTATTATGTGATTCGGGGACAAAAATAATACATCTTTTCTGCGTGTGGATTGGTTGGTTTAAATTCACAGAAAAAGCAACATGTTCTTGCTTCAGTATTGGACTCCGAGGTGATGCTTTTTATTATATTATCTTCCTTAGTTTTATATAGTATTGATGAAATTGAAAATCAGTGACCTGACAAAAACAAAATAATACAGCATGAAAATTGCTACCATGATTTCATGCTGTGTTAATGCAAGGATGTCATTCCTGCTTCAGAATAATAACAGTGTTTTGCTTCTGAACTTACAGCATCTCTCTCTCCCTCTCTTCCTCTGCCCTCCCCTCCTTTTCCTTTTAAAGAGAGTTGATGCCACAATGAAATTCTTTTTAATCACATGTCTTGGTTGTTTGTTAGTGAATAACCACTACTAACAGGTAATTTTTTGAAGCAGAGAGTGGAATCTCTGTATTCCATAAGCATATGCAGAAATGCAGAAAGAATCAGGCTTAACAGTCACTGTAACATGGCTAATTGCAGAATCTGGGAATTTTTTTAGTCATTCTTCCTCAAAGAACCACCACTCAGGCTGCATGGCAGCACTCTTTGAATTCCCACAGGGCACTGCTTGTCTTGGAATACGCAGAAGTGATATTCGCTCTCTGTTCTTAACAATTCCTATGCTCCTACAGGTGCCAGAAAAGATTTGAGGAAAGACACTAAATTCTGATTAATGTACTCACTGAACTTGCAACGATATGATCAGGTTTCATATTTTAACTGATTAGAGACCTCCTTATTGAGCCTTCCTATCTTGCCAATAATGGTAGAACCTACAACTGTGATGTAAACATTCTAAGTTTTATGTGAAAGGTGAGGAGGCACTTGGCAAATTCTGCCATGTGGGAAGTGTGTCTTTCAGATCCCAGATACCTGTTCAGACTCTGCCACCAAAAAGACTTATCTGTCCAGGGAGGGAGGGAGCAAAAGCTAACTCTCAAGTTAAAGGTCAGCACTAGCACCAGCTTCACCACTTTATTTTGCCTGCCCCTCTGTTTCTTCATTGCTTGCAGGAGAGGGAGGGCGTGGCTGTTTATGTGCGTACAGAATGGAATAGCTGTCTCTGCTGGACTTCATGGAGGAGATGGAATGGGAACAGGAAGAAACAGCAGCGTGCTCTCTCATGCTCCACCTGACTTGGCTCAAGAATAGAGGCCAATTTAAAAAGCCAAACAAGCAGACCCTCCCCCAACCCAAGAGACAGTTTATTGCACTCACAGCAGGGAGCTGAAGGGCTGCTGATACAAAATCTCTGTGTGTGCATTCGCTTTACAGTTAAAGCATTCGCCCACTCTGCTTGAGGTCTGAACTGGTTCAGAATCTCTTCTCACGTACAAGGAGTTTCCTTGACCTTGGTTATTTTAGGCAGAAAATAATTTATGATTCAGTGAGCCAGAGAGAAAATACATATGAACGTGAGGTTTAGTGGTTTGTATTCACCTGAGGGCTCCAGTTTCCATGCTAAGGACAGACTCAGCTCTAATGTCAGCTTTTGACACAGGGATTTGGAGTTCTCTTCCCAGCTAAGGTGGCTCATATGCTGCAGAATTCTCCAGTTTAGCATTGTCCTGTATAACTTCATAGTCTCCATGAGGAGAATGAGGAATGCCCTGATGGGTATGGTAACCCACCTCTTTAAAGACAGATAAGAATATGGAGTTGAATTCTCTGACCATAGGAAATAATTCAAGCAGCCTGGAAGAGTGTTCTGACTGTTTATGAGCTGTTTAGTGGGGTCAAATAAGAGGTACCTCATCCTGTAGCTTAATTAAAAAAAACAAGGACAACCTCTCCTTTATTTTGAAAGAGGTAATATTAGTCACTGCTTACTTAACACAGAGGTTTTTGTGAAGTCACACTTCTATTCTGGATGCTTCTTATTAATAAACTCTAAGGGCTCTTTGCTGAAAAGGGTAGTTCTGCTCACCAGCTGGATTATCATTCTGTCATGTTCTCTTCTTAGAATGAGTTTCAGAGTTTTCAATCTCTATCTGATAGTTCTAGGACAAATATAAAATAGATGATAAAGAAAAAAGGTGTCCTTCCAAAAGATAATTTCTATTTGCTGAATTAATTTTATTTTGGAACCAAGTGTTTGAAATCCATCACTAACTCCTGCTTGCCTTTCAGGGTGCCTGAAGCTCTCCGTGCTTTGTCTTGCAAGTAACGTGTGATGTGTTTCAGTTTTGTGTTTGTTTCTTAAACTGCTCTTCTCTGTTGCCACTGTTTTTTCTGGTTGTTTGCAGTTTTAGCATCTCTTGTTTGTTCCCCCTCCCCCCTCCCCCCGCTGCCTTTCCATTCTTGCAGCCCTCTGGGGTTCTGCCGTGAGCTGCTCATCTGATGGGTTTCCTGCTGACTTTACTTGATTGCTGGAGCTCTAGCACTAGCTGCACTGAACGCTGGAGCACCATCCGTGGGTTCCACCCTGCCTGGTGGGAGGCCAGGCGCTCCAGCCACTCCAGCTCCGATGCCTGATCCAGCTCCGAGACTGGTTGGTATCAGCCAGACTGGAAAAAAAGGAATTTTTTTGTCTGTTCTTTCATTTTTATATATGTATGCCAAAGGAGTCTCCAAATGTGGTTATTTAATTGTTTGGATTTTGCTGCTACAGCAGCATAGAGGATTGCTGTAACTTAATGAAGAAGTTCTAACCTAAGTATCAGAATGTCATGTGAGGACCTTGATTGCTTTGTGTTTTTTACTAAATATAATGAGGGGGTTTTTTTTGTGAACAACATTTTTTTCCACCACAGATAGAATGTTTTCAATGAATATGATCTATTCATAATTACTTGTTATGAAAAACAGATTTTTATTACTGATAGAAGCATGAGGCGAAAAAAGAAGTGTAGAGTTTAACATTCTTTATGATAGAATTTAAATTTACCATAAAATTAAACCCTGCAATTGCATTACATAAATTGATTTATAACTTTTGTGGGGTTATTCATTCAGTCTTGCATCTTCTTGAATCTTTCAAGAGATTTTTTTAGTGTTAGGATGACGGTTAACACCGGGATGGAGGTAAAAGTCAAAAGATGTGTTTTATATAATATCCTTGCTAATACCTTTAATCAATATAGTTATTGATATTGAAAATTGTGTTTTACGGACGTGTAGAACTGCTCACATGCTGTATGAAGACAAAGTAATCGTATCCAACTGAACAGTGTAAAAAGAGTATGGAGAAGGGGATGGACTGAAAAGGAATGATAAATAGAATGAATGCAGTTATTATACCAGAACATGTGGGCTTTGATTTTTGTAGTTACTTTTCCTTTTCTTTTCACCATGGGAGAGGTCTTTTTCAGAGCTTACAGAGTTTTGAAAATGGTTTAATGGAATTTTTTGGGGAGGATTTTTTAGTCATGAAGAGGCAAAGAGGGATCATAAAGGGAAAGGGCATGGCGAGTAGGGGAAGAGGGAGAATTGGAAGATGGTGCAGAAGGAAGGTGGGGTGGGAGTGAGAGCGGGGGTGCTGGTGCTCTGGGGGTTGCCAAGTGCGAAAAGGGCTCAAGGGAAAACCACAGAGAGCAGAGTGGTCATAGTGCCAGGTTTGTGGTTCCTCGTCCTGGGGAGAGTTCCTTTGTTGGCAAAGACAGGGGTCTCCCAAAGCTTTATTAACCAAACACAGTGGGACGGTAAAGGACTGTTAAAAGTGCCAGGTGATAATGGGCCATGATCTTCCATCGATTGTGAGCCATGATTGTCCATGATAGAGCTGCTGAATACACGCCCGCCCACCCCTCCCCCCTGCCAAGTCATGTTCATACCTCCCCAGTTTCTGAGAAATCAAACCTACACCTGGGTGCGGATTTCAGACTCCGTGGTTGGATCATTTTTGATTTCTTGCTGAGAGGAGTTTTCTTCCTGATATTTTAAAATTCTTCTGCAATTAGAAAAGAATACCTTTTCTAATGCCAGATTAAATGCTATTGAAATGTGACATTTAAAACCAGGTGAGGAACTGTGAAGGACACAGATGGTTCCAAAGAGAAGTGGTGATAGTCTGATTTATTTTATTTATTTCCATATAATTTGTTTTTCAGTTCAAATGCAAGAATGGGTGATATTAAAGTACATTGTGAATTCAATGGGTCAATTTCACATTTGGGAGAACAAATTCAGATAAAAACAAGATATGTATTATTAATGAGCTTAATTCATCATTGACACAATGTGTCTTCAAATGTGGTGATTATTTGTTGTTGTGTTGAATTGCACCTGTATGTCCTATCGTCCTAAAATAAACAGCGATTGAAACAGCATATTTGGGTGTGATGCAGAATTTCTCAGATTTTAGGAGAATTCTATAGATGCTATCAGTCTAGATGAACATATTTGTTCTTTCTGTCTTTTCAGTTCCTGAAGGCACACTGTGCAACAGCTTTACAAGTCAGTTGTAGCAATTAAATTAGGCCACTGGGTCCCTAAATCAAGTGCTCCAGGCCAGAGTGGAGGCAGGGACTGCCCTCACACTCTTCCTGCCGGGAGGGGAAAAGCTGGGAGCGCTCCACCTCCGTGGCACCACGTGTCAGATGCAAAGTAAACTTGTCTGCACAGGCCCACATCAGCTGCCAGGTAAACTGTCTGCACAGCCACGGGTAGGTTTTTGTTTTGCATGTGTTGTGTTGCTTTAGGGGCGATTTCAAGTGGTGCTTTCCAAGAATACGCATCAGTGGTTTTCCAAAAGCCTTCCAGAAATCCAAACTGATCTGCCACAGTATATCCCACCTCCTTGTGGTATCCCTGTGGGTAGGAACTGCTTTGCTGCTTCTCTCGCTTCCTCTTATTAAACGTGATGTGTTCAGAGAAGGTTAATCCAGAAACCATCCATGTCTCTTGCAGAAACAGGAATGCCAGTTTCGGCCAGTTACTGACACAGGATTTAAATAGCAAGCAGAAAATTCTTCCTACTTATGATCAGGAAGGTACTTAGCAATAAGTTTTTGTAGGTGCAGGCCGGTCACAGTAAATGGCAAAGTAGTAAATCTGCTCCAGGTATTTATGTTTTGCTTTAGGTTGCAGAAAATTCCACAATTCCACTTTATTGCATAGCTTGCTCTTGCTAGTTGCTGTACAATTACTGAATTAGAAAGTCAGATGAAATTATAAAAAGCCATATATAACAGATATGAGTTTGAATTAGTATAGTGCAAAGTAGGTGTTTATTCATGGATACATTTGCTTTGTCGTTGGAATACATGTGTAGTGATACAATGCTTTGTGAAACTCATGAATACTTTTACCAAGATAAAAACAGAAGATATTTTTCTCTGATTTATTCCATTTTAGGAGTTCGAGAAATTAAGCTTCCTTCTCTTTTAATTATATTTTACAGAGAAACCGTAATCTCTTAATCTCTGTGAAACTTCTCCCTATTAGTTTACCCATTGGCACTGGCTGACATGGAGCCTGTGGAGCCTGCAGTTGGTATTCTGCAGCTGAGAGGGGTGTGATCAGAAAGCAAAGGCCAGATTTTGCCTACATATGTGCAACTTGCTTTCACTCCAGGGCAGGCGATTTGCACTTGGGCTACACAGTAAATTGATTTGTCAGTTCAGTGACCGACTTAAAAATAATTAAATTAAAATGGTTCCATTTGACAAGAAACAGATCTCTCTTTACCCCTCCCCACTTTTTTTTCCCCAGCTAATCAAAGCAATATGCTTTTTTCAAGCAAAAAAATGCATTCCCAGACATTTTAGATAAAAGCAAAAGCTGGATTTTCAGGACGATATAGACACTATCACAAAATAGGTGCTGCAGTTTTCTTACGTGTATTGGATGAGAAACACTTCAAATCTCTACTGATTTTAAGGAGATGCACTTTTCCCCCCCCATCACCTAACTTAGAAGAAAATATCCTAGCAGGGGAGTTATATGCTATTAACAGAATGTTGTACTTTTCTGTTGGAACATCTCCACTAGATATTAAATGGTTAAGCATCTCTTTTGGTCGGCAGCACAAAAAGTAGCTCTACAGCTTGCTGCTAAGAACATTCTGGGGATTCCCAGGTTACTGTATTAATGAATCAAAGTGCTCAATAGAAAAAAAAAAAATAGACTGAGGGGGCACCAGCCCACAATTCTTCATTACTTTGTGTCTAAGGTATTTTCCTAAATGCTTGATTTGGTTCAGAGAGAGATTAGGTTTGAATCTGAGCCTCTGACAGCATGTTCTCATTGTTGGGCTGCAAAGCCAGACAGCTCCTTTTTGTGCAAAGTATTGTGAAACTAAAAGTTGTTAAAATATTGTGGGAAAATAAGAAGTAGCCACTTTGACATTAGCAGATCACTGTCTACAACTACCTGAAAGGAGATTGTGGTGAGGTGTAGGTTGGTCTCTTCTCCCGGGTGACAAGTGATATGATGAGATGAAACAGCCTCATGCTGCACTGGAGAGGTTTAGATTGGATAGTAGGAAAAATGTCTTCACTGAAAGGCTTGTCAGACATAGGAACCAGCTGCCAAAAGAAGTGGTTGAGTCACCATCCCTGGAGATTTTTAGGAGACTTGTAGATGTGGCACTTGGGGACATGGTTTAGTGGCAGTGCTTGGCAGTGCTGGGCTAACAGTTGGACTCAGACGTCTTTTCGAACCCAAAATTTCAGTGATTGTATGAACTAAACATTGGGACTTTAGTTTCTTTTTTATTGTTAGGTGGGAGTTACTCAGTGTGACTGCTCCACGGTTATTTTGGAGGAAGAAGTATTTACTTTAAAAATAATTAGTCCAAGCCTCTGAGATAGATTTTACCTTTTCTTCCAAAATCTAGTCTGCAAATACATAAGTGTGCAGTCAAGCAGGAGAGTTCTTTCCAGGCTGAAGCGAGAGCCTCGCTTCACATGGGTGAAGATGTAGGCGTCTCTCCTGTCATATTTCACCTTACTTCTGTGGGGAGTAGAGGGTAGGTAGGATCCTTTGCAGAAAGGACTTAAAAATGTGGCAAAAATGAGAAGGGTCGTAGCCAGAATCAGTGGACCCTTGGCATTTCTTTCTGCAACACTGATAGAAATCACCTCCAAGCATCAAGACGACCTAGAGAAAATGATCAGAGCTTGGGAAAATATCACAGCATATGATCCAGCCACTTCTGTACAAATGAAACATATTTACTTTTGCTGTCATACATTGTCAATTATTCTGTATCTCATCATTTTAGATTCTTGCTGCTATTTGCAGCAAGGAGTGTGGTTCTATAAACCTGATACTTTTTAAAAGGGAAGGTCTCTGTACTTAGGTGATGTATGTGAATAGCATTGCTGTTTGATCAAAAGTGTAAAACATTTTGTGGACTTGCCTTGATTTTCCATTTCCTTGAATTTGGAAAGGAAAAGACATATCGCTTCCAGTCTGAGAGTTTAGTATATTTGAAATCTGTGGTGAAACTGGTTTTGGTCATGAGAATGACATTCTTTTGCATTATTATAAGTTTAGAGTGGTGATATTTTAATTTTTCCAGAATTCTCTACTGCACTTATTTATCCAGAAGATATTTTCCCTTTTAAATGCAGTAAGCAGATACACCATGTCTCTTAAAGTAATACTCTCATAAAAAATTGTGAGAATTAGCTCCAGAAAATATTCTTGAAGCTAAACTTCGTAACTAAAGACAATGATATAATTGGTTGTACAGAGTCATTATTTTTTTTACCCATTCCTTTGTTGAGACAGGTTAGTGCAAAATGTTACCTGCCTGGTCTGGCATAATGATTTGAAGTCAGTGGACAAGCTGTCATGATTTCAGTCTCCTTTTGAGATCCCCTCTCATCATTTTTCAGGCACTCCTAGTGCCTGGGATGGTATTTTTAAATATCTTCTGAACTGTGCTGTTTAACATTGACATTTCACTCAGTTTGGACAGTTTTCCTTTGTGTGACAGTTAATTTAAACCTTGTGCTCCTGTTCTAGCATAATTTTCCCATCCTCTTCAGGTGGGCAGCCTCTTACCTGAAGCCACAAGCCACTTGCTTACATTTGCTGAAGAAATCTTGTTATAAGACCTTGAATAATTTATCCACTTGCGTTTTTCTGGAAGTTGCATAACCAATGGCCTTGAAAGACAGCGGTGTAGGGAGAAGCATCATTGGGAATGTTCGGCTCCTCATGAAGAGGTAGTGCTTCATGGTGTGAGCCTGTGGTGCCAGGCACTGGATTTTTGCACGGTGTCCTGAGATGGCTCTGTCTGCTTGCAGCGTGTGAAAAACATCTCCAAACAGCTTTTGAGGGCTTCCTCTTTGAGTGAGTTGGCTTGGCTCTGTTGGTCCCAACTCCTTTTCCTCCCTGCCAGAAGGTTCAGGGGACAAGGAGCTTAGGGATTCAGTTTGGAACAGAACTCCAAGCAACTTGTGACTGTACCCCAAAATTGTGTGTTTATGGATACACGGGTTAAATTTTTCTCATTCTTTGAGCAGGAAAGTGGAAGAAAGCTGGTTGGCTTTTTGTAAATATAATAATTTTTGAAGTATACTGTCTGTCTGAGTCATGCAAACTCTTCAGTGATTCCCCACTGTGAATAGGGCTGCCTAAAAATTACCTTAAATGTTCAAATATTTGTTGTTACTTCCAATTCTGTCTCATATTTTTGAGAAATGTACTTTATTCTGCTAACTATATTCCCTCCTATACTTGGTGGGCTTTTTTTTTTCTCTCTGTGTATGTACCTATTTGCAAATACTCAGTAGACTAATTAAGGTTTCTGAAGGTTAAACCCCGTCTTATACAGTAGATCCTGAGACTTGCCATGGTGTTAGCTCAGTAGGCTGCAGGGAAGGGTTCCAGAAAATATTGTGTAATATTGCCAAGCAGGGCTTTGTTGTTGAAATTACTTATCCCACAGAGCTTAGGTCAATGTTAATGTGACAGGGGAGATTTAATCCTGTGGAAAGGTGTTTACATCATGTGGCTTTAAAAGAAATTTTATCACCTGACTCTAAAAGGAACTGTGCTGATTGTATATTATTTAATTGTTCTTTAAAGTGTGAAAGAAAACTATATTTTTAATTAATTGCCAAACAAAGGCAAGTTATATACTTTGCTTATAACTGAGCACATTGGAATGATTCTGCATCAGCAGAGAATATTCCCCTGTTTTTATGTAAGGGAAACATATTTCTGAAATAATTGCAAAAGTATTAGGGGAACCCTCCCACCCTCGTTATCTCAAATGAGATGCAAGACAGTTACAGCAGCTTAGGTCAGCCAGATCCTGCTCTCCTTGATGTCATGGTGTGATGCCACCAAACAGTGTTAGCTTCTGATGCCGCACCTTTTATTTGATAAAATGAAAAACATTTAAAGTGCCACTGATCTTACCTCATGGAACTATTGCTAGTTCTTTTCCTCGAGATTTTGCACCCTAGCTCTGGAATACTTATTATTTTCTTATAAGAGCTTCTATTTCTCTACTATTCGTGTTACTTATTTTTGCCAGAGTCACCAGGTGGCTTGGCCTGGACCTGGCTCACAGCAGAACTCCCACTGCCCACACTAGCTGGCAATGGGCAGAGAGAGACAGGGATCTTCACTGGATTTGCAGTAGTGGAAAATAATAGAGGGTAGCAAAATTGATATTTTTGGGTTTGTTAATTGTCCAGATAGTGGATGATGTCATTAGCCTGTGTTTGGGCCAAATACACAACATATACACATCACAGAGCAAAGATTTGTGCCAAAATTACACCCTCTCCTATAGCATCAACAAGACTTAAAAAATATACAGATACATCAAAATGAAAAAACTAAAAAAAAAAAAAAAGAAGGAAAGGGAGAAAGAAATCCTCTTTTGTTGTATAATAGTGAAGAGATGTATCAAAATCCATAAATTAGGCACAACTTTAAATCCACATATAATTTCAATTACATACATCTGTTTCTCCTTAGGAAGAATGAACTGAGGTCAACAACTAAACATTTTACAACCATCAAGATTCTGGGATGCTTTTTAAGCTATATACATATGTGATTTGTAAGAAACCTATTTATATGTAAAATTTCTCATTTGAACATTCATGCCTTTTATTATGCAAACGCCAAATTTTTTGGAAGCTACAGGCTTCGAAGTGCAGTGAGTGCATATATTTCAGCCCAATGTTATTGCTCTAATTTTTTTTCGTTTTAACCCCCTGATGTTTCTGTCATCATGAAGAAAAATAGCTGTTTAACTTTCAGATCTGTGGATAGTAGAGAATATATGTGGCATAGATTTTTCCTTAAGAAAAGTATGTAAGAGATTTCTGAGCTCTTTGACAAGAGTAAAAATTAAAGCCTTGATGGAGGTTTTTGAGAGAAGATGAGCAAGGGAGGAATGTTATATGCTGGGACTCAAGGTAGAAGATTTTTTAAATCTTTGAACTATGAGTAATTTCATATATTTGAGTGGCACTTCCTTTCCTTCTCGCACCCAGTACCACTCACGGCCTTGAACAGAGCCCAGTTCGTTCAGCTGTGACGGTCTCGTTGTGACCCTGGTGAGGTTTATGTCCAAGGTGTGGCACATATCATTTTACGAGTGGTGTTATTAAAGTTGATGACTTTACTTATAAGGTGTTTAGTAACACAAAATAAAAGGGAAATACATTTTGCATTCATCCTAAATGTATGATATAATGTATTGACCCCCCCCTTGAGCCTGCAGACTTTTTGAATTCCTCAAATATTAAAAAATGAGCAAAGACTTAAGTAAGCTTGTTCAACAATAAATCAAACAAAAATGCAGAATCCCTTGGAATGCTTAATCATAAAACCTTCATGCATAAAATAAAAAGCAAAATACTGGCCTAAATTGTTAATAACAGGAAAAGTCTGTTAATACCTGTTGTATAAACCCCTAATCTTTACAGTTGTTAACAGAAACTGGAGTGCATCATAAAAAACCTCTCTTCACAGCAATGCTGTTATCCACATCAATCAAGATAATCCCACAGTAAAACCTTGCTAAAGAGGAAATGTGGCATGTTTGGATAATGTCAATGATTAGAAAACATGTCCCAGGAAATGCCATGCAAAACAAGTTTAAATATTAATGCACACCTTCCTAGCCCTTTTCAAACGGAGAGTCTCAAATTATTTACGTGGACCTCAAGGGCTGAACTCTGATTTCAGTTCCAGATGTGAAACAAACAGAAGTTTCTGTGTATTTGAAAGCAAAGTGTAATTCTGTGCCACAAAACTTCACAGCTGTTTTTTCACAAAATATGAATTCTCTGTCTGCACAAGGGTAAATTGAGTCGCAGAGCAGGGACATGACTGATTGAATGTGAACACAGTGAACCACAGCACATAACAAACCTTGCTATCTCTTATTACCACTTCCTCCTTCATGGCTCAAGGAAACACGCTGCTGGTTCAAATTCATTCTGTCTTAGGCTGACAATATATTTGATCATAGCTCATCAAAGAGGACAATTTTGTTCTTTAGACCACTCTATAAATTAAATGCCTGGAAGATTTTCATAGGGTGTATAGTATGTTCTGGAGAAATCATTGAAAAAGACAGAATTACACACTAAACCTCTGTGAACAATCACATCCTTATTTTCTGCTCTAGATTGATGGTAATTGAATATGATTTGCACTTGAGGTTGGCACTCATGGACTGCTAATCACTTGGGAAAATGCAACACATTGCGCTCTCGAGCACTGCTCCGCTATTGTTTCTCAGGGCAATCAAAGAATTGGCTCTCCTCGGGTGCTTATGAGGAAGGTGGTGTTAAAAAAAAAAAAAAAAAAAGTAAGTGAAACAGAATTAGCTCCGCTAATTTTAGATGGCCAGAGTTTAAAAGTCTGGATCTTAGCTGGTTCTTGTGATTTCGTGAGACTGGAGTATATCGTCCTATGAAATGCCTTTTTTTCTCCACAAAATTAGCAGGGACCTTTTTATGCAGACTCAGACGACTATGTTGTACCTATCCAAAGTTAGTGAGATGGATCTCACCTAAAGTTAAATTGAACAAGTCACCTTCCTGCAGAGCTTAGCAAAATTGGAGCTTTTTGAACTTTCTGGAGCAGTGCAGCAGCCAAACCCTACAGAAACCAACAGGCGTGGGAGAAACACAAAGGAAAGCGTGAACATATAGTAGAAGTAATGTTCACACTAATACGTAAAAATTGCATAAAAGTCTGTGTTTCAATTGGAAGGTGGTTAGGTTTGTACGTGAAACCTGTCAATATTGTAATTGTTTGATGAGAAGGCTCACAGTGTCAGAGCAGAACTCCTTATTCAACAAGCTCTCAGTTCAGCTGCATGAAATGCTGTGTGGCCTTAAGGAAACAGCTGAAAACCTGGATGATCAGCTGGGTAGCCTTACCAACTAAGCGAGGAAGTGCGAAGAAGTATGCCATGCTAAAGCACATCTTTAATGAAGGGCTGACTGGAAAGACCACATGTAGGAAAGGGCTTGGGTTGGGGTTTTTTTAGGTTTTAATTTTTAAAGTAGAAGAAATATGTTATCTCTGACCTCCTTTCTGGGGAAAAAAGAGACATTAATAAATTATTTTGTAATAATTTAAAATAAAAAGGTAAGATATGATTTGTTACAGGAATAAGCATCCTACCTGTAGAGCTTCTAAACTGTGATTAAATAGTTTAATTGTTTTAATTTTAAAAACCCCAAACAACTGTGACCAGAAATTTGTAGGGCACCTTAAGCACAAAACAGAGGAAAATATGATTCTGTCAGTGGACTGAGCTGTAGGAATGCTGCTCTCACTTTGTGGTTCACTCTCTTTATGTTAAACATTTATGAATAGCATGTGCTTGACCTAGATGGCTGCAGAAGGATGTAGGAGCCCCATACCTTCAGGAACATCTAAAATCTGGAGGTTTATATGTGTGGGCTTATGCTGATCATGTATAACCTCTTCTAATAGGTGGGAGTGGACCTGGACGGTAGAGCCTGCCTTGTGCTGTACGTTGCATAACCTTGTTCTGGGCTTCTTTTAAATCCATGTTAGCAACGAGCAACGCCAGGGCATGCTCACTGGCCCCAGGGCCACCAGGCGGCAGCTGGCCGTGCTATTAAACGCTCCCAACATCCAAAGGTGGAGGGACTGCATCCAAAATGCCCACGGGGAACACGCTTAACCTAGTACGCTGCACTGCAGATGGTGCTGTCCAAAGAGTGCCAGGTCACTGCACCAAAGGTGTGACAAGGGCAATTTTAACGGTTTAATAACTGCAGAGAGAGAAATTCTTGTGAGTAGGAATGGTTTTGGCTCCTGAGTTTACTGGAATAGCTGTAGTGCTAGTGAACCAGGATTTCTGACAGTATACACAGAAAATTACTTTAGGAAACTAAGCATTTTTGAAATGAGAAAAAATGTTTTTACTTGAGTGTCACTGTTTCTTAATCATAGTAATTATCGGTTGTTATTATTAATGCCTGATTTAAAGGTGAGACAGAGTATTATGAGTAACAGAAGTATTTTGTAGAGATGGATGTTGCCAAATATATGAGGATGTATTTCTGCCGAGGAAATAGAGGACACAAAACGTACAAGAAAAAGGGTCACAGGGAGATCAATAAAAACATGTCATTACAAAGGGGTCTGTGAACAATTTACTTAGGAAAGAATAGAACCCACCTCTCTGTTTTCAAGGAACAGGTCTAAAACAAGCAGGAGGAAATATTTTTTCATAAAGTTGTAATTAAATTGTAGGACTTGGTTCCAGATGAATGGCGGATAGGCAGTTCAGGAAATCCTTAACCTGCCAAAATCCACCACTGCCAAAAGCAGTGATGTTTGCTAAGCGGGACCAGTCTGTCCTTACCTTGTTTTTCCCATGTCCTCTAAGCATCAGTTACTGTCTGCAGTGGGAGGCAGGATTTAGCCATTTCACTCTAACCCAGCATGACTCTTTCTACTTTTCTGTAGCTCAGATCATGTGTGAGGAGAGCATAAAAAGGAATGGGCAACATTTGTTGACAGCATTTTATTCTTTTCCTTTATCACCCACTTGTCAGCAGCCCTGAGATGGTTTTAGAACTCAGCAGAGCAAAAGAAGCATCGCAAGAGGCACTGGAGGGGAAGTTATGACTCTAAAGCATTTGTTTGCCTCATTATGCTAATTTCTCCATTATCTCTGGGGTAGTGCAGCATCTTGATCCAGGTGAATTTACATTCAACTCTTAATTCCATTGTTCCTGGGTTCTCATTCTGTAAAACTGGGATGCTGTCATGAGAAGTAGTGATGGCAAATACACCATCTGTGAGATTCTCAGCTCGTGTTACAATAAAGGCCGTCAAATTCTCCATAACATGGGTTTTTAGATACAGTGCCATAATAAGTTATCAGGGAATAAATCATGCAGTCCAAGCAGGGACTAAACCATGCAGCCCAACATTTATACACTCAGGCAGCAAAAGCAAAGATCTTCAGGTTCACACCTGAGTAAGTGCAGCAGGACCGCTGCTGCTGCTGACACGGCGAGGCTTTGGAAATCCTGCATACATCACTGCAAACCATGGATATTTGTCACCTCTGTGGTTTTGGGCACTCTTTAACTTTTATTCAGGAACATGTGAAATGTCTGAAGGTAGGAATCTCATCCTCCAGTTTCCCCAGTTACAAAGTAAAAATAATTTTCGTGTTGCAGAGTGTTGTGATTGTTTAAATTACCTTGAGACTTATAGATCAAATGCACCAAAAAAGCACAAGATATTTCCGTGTTCAACAGATACAGCATAAAGGCACTGTGCATTGGTGCACAGATAGTTAAAAGAAAAACTGTAGTTTTGAGCAAGTGCATATGCAATTTCTGTAGACAACTGCCATTATCCTGTGAGGCACAAGTATTGCCAAATTATTAAACTAATTACAGATATTAAACTAAATATCAGTCTTCAAACCCTCTGTTGCCTTTTTTTTCTTCCTTTGAAGGCTTTTTATTATTTTTTTATTACTGTGAATACCTATAAAACTTCTAATTTGAATAATTTAGAAATTTGCATTTAATTTTATTATATTTCTTTTCATGTTACTGCAGTGTTGTCTTTGGGCTTTTAATTGATTTTTTTTTGTTATTGTTAAACACTTTGAAACTTCTGAAATGAACTGCATGAAAAGAATAAATAATGACCCAGTCTTAATAGAAAACCAGCAATATTTTATTAAAGAGAATCTTTCACAGAATTAAATTCTGTGATTTTAGTATTTTCTGAGCAATTACAATAGCGTTTGTAGCAGGTCTTATGGCAGTAACGTATCTGCATCTATAGAGCAGGCGTAGAAAATGCTGCAAATACATGCCTTTGATCTAAATGACAGAAATAAATTTGCTAGGGACACGGTAGCATTAAGCATGTTTAAACTGACCCATATTGCTTGAAGTGCAGGTAGAGTACTTCTCCTTTTGATCAGGCCATTTGATTTAAAGTATAAATAAAATTAAGTTATATGCATAATACATGTAATATAATTTGGCACATTAACTCTTACAGATGGAGGTTAATATTTTATCTATTCCCTGGTTTTTTCCCCGTCTGCAGTTAAATTTATCACGAGTCTGCAGGCATGACTTGCTGCTGCACATGGACACGAACAATTAAGTTTTCAGTCAGAACTACAGTGAGACACTCCAATCCAACTGCACTCACTAAGCCTTTTGGTAGCTGCATTGATAAGGTGGAAAAGAAGTTCATGTGCAAGAAATCTGAAGTGAAGGTGCAAATCTCATGCTTGGCTGGTATTTTGTTATCTGGGAATAAGTTGATCCTGAGTGGCATCAGAGCAGCTTTACTCTCAGTGTTTCTGTTTCCTTTAAAATTATCCTAAATCTTTTGGACTCTTATCGTTACAGGGAACTCAAATTTGTTAACGTTGTGATTTGAGTTACCATTTCATAAGGTTTTAAGCAATTTTTCAGAAAGTGTTCATTAATATTCAAAGCTTTTTAAAAAAGTCATAGACTTGTGCCTAACATTCAGTAAGACACATTTTAGTTGCTTTTTATAGATCTGGAAGTTGGAGATTGCTTTTGTAGTTTAAAGCAGTCATAAATGCCTTGAATCATAATGATAAAATTAGAATATTGAAAATACTACCAAACTTGAGTTTGGGGTTTTTTTTCCACATATCCGAAGGCTCTAGGATTCTAAAATAATTTGCAAATAAAATAATGAAATAATCAGTCAGTTTTTTCAGTTAATCATTAAGCTATTGTAATTGATTTTGAGCACAGCATACTGCTATGTTTACTCCTTGTTTGAATAGTACAAGGGTTGGCCATCTAGGTTTCTACAGAGCTATAATATTTTAAACTCCCTGGAGAAAGGAGGCAGACTAAATCTAAGACGACTACTGTCATGCTGTTGAGAGAAATCTGGCATGTTTAAAGAAGATGCTTCCATCGTCTGACCTTTCAGCTGGTAACTTCTGAACTACTTCTTACCTGTTGAGATACTCAGCATGTAGAGCTCCCACTCAACACTGTCACATTACGGAGCTTCCCATTTTTTCTTTTTATCAGAGCACTCACAGTACTTTGGGTTCGAGCTTAAACACGTGTGTTAGAAGTTTTCAGGCTTTTTCTGCAGCCTGCAAGACCTGGATGCTGCCCCAGGGGATAATTCAGAACAGGAATCTCTTGTGACCAACTGTCTGAAGAGCTTACCGAGTCCAACTTCATCCTTGACTAAATGGCTGTGTTGGGTTACATTCAGAAAATTGTTCCTCCAGCAATTCCAGTGCTAAGTAGGCTGTAGGGCTTCAGGACTGTTACTGTTTTGCACCTCGTTGCCACCTTTTGCTTGTGTGTCCAGGGTGTGCTTGTGTGTATGTCTGGGCACAGTGTTACATTGTGTAGACTTACCAGGTTAGAAATTTGTGCAAGCACTCAAAGTGAAGAGGATATGGCCTTTTTTGGAACAATTGTAAGTACACTCATCAGCCTAGTGAAGTCATGGAAGTGTGTTTATGGGGACGAGACTGCAGCAGTGTCACTGCGAGTTTGTTGTGAGGATATTTTGAATTATTTTTTGATTAATGATATACAGGCCCCAAAGAAATAAAAAAACAAATACTGAAGATACAAAACTGTGTTGCTGAAAGAATTGCCAGAGTGATACAGGAAGAGATTCTTGTATAAGACTTGATTTGTAATTATGGATCATAAGATCCTGTCTGTACTCGGTTCTTAAATACATAATTCATGAGTAAAGCCTGAGTAAGTTTTTCAGCCAATAAAAACAACAGTGAAATTGGAATTTAGGGGATTATGAGCACAATAAATTTGATGAACAGTTACAGCTTTTCAGTCTTTTTCTCCTTTAGTAGAAGAGAGAGAAAGAAGTTCTTATAACCTAAAAAGTCAAGTAGCTGTATTTCCACTTGAGAGCTTTTATGGGAAGGTGCAGTTAGACACAAAGCTTAGAGTAAGCAAAACTTAGGTGAGATTTAGTTTAATAGACATGATAATCTGAAATCTCGTCGTGTTTAAACAGCAGAAGCCAATGAAGGAAAGCTCCCAAAAATTTGAGGCAAAATTTCCAGTGCTTTTTCGCAATGAAGTATTTGCTTGATGCCTTTCCATAGGCGGAAAGAACTTCCATACTGGTTTTCTCAGTTTTCAGTACACATTGATGTTCAGAACACCTCAGTTCTCGCTCAAAGTTGGTTGTACAATGCGTGCATGCTACAGAGAGATGAAATTCTAACAATAAATGTGCTGTGCCCTTGATTACTTTTTTAAAATAATGGACACAAAGTGTATTGCTTGTTCAGAGAAGCATCCGTTAAGAGATTAGTCAAAGAGATATCAAGTGCAGTGATAACAATTTCCTTAATGTTCAAGAAACTTTACAGTGAGCTGGGAAGAAGGATGTGGGATAGTGAAGAACAAATTAATGAAAAACTTGGAAAAACTTTGTTGAAATTCACAACCTTTTTTCTTGGTGTGTTCCTAGAAGCATGGAATGTAAAAAAAAAAAATATTTCATTTCATAAGCTGAAATACTGATTAGACTGGCCAAAAATTAAGTGATTAAAATTGTGCTTTACAATCTCAATAAGTCACTTTGTCAAAAAGAATTTGAAAATTCAAATCTCACTCTAAATTTTTCTGAAGGAATCAGAAGAGGAAAGGTGGGGAGAATGGAAAGCAGTAGGTGGGTCTTTCTTCGTATTTGAGACTGGACAGTTTAAATATTTCCTGAAAATCTTCAGAAGTCTTTTGAAATGCTTTGGATGTCAAAATGGAAACACCTGAAGGCCTATTATCAAAATAATAGCCTCTGCAGGCTGTGAACTTGGATAAAGAGAAATGACTCATCTCCAATGATAGGGGACTGATGGATTCCACTGACAGACAGTGACTTGTGTGACATGACTAGATAATAAGGGCTTTTATAAACTCCTTTGCCTGTTTAAGGGCCTAAAAATGAATTTTGAATCACAGGCCAAGATCAGGCATCCAGAGATGGATTCCTTGCTATTTTTAAGAACTCTTGAGACTGCAACTACGGATGGTATCTATGCACACTCTTTGCTTTAGTGGTAAAATATTCTGTCCTCTTTAGTGAACAAGGGAATAGCTATTCCTGTAATTTTTAATATAAGCTTAGAAAATGTAACTGACAGTGATAACCTCAGTGAACCATCCTGGAGACTACAGGTATTCATTAAATAATAATCTTTCTTTGTAGTGCATTAGCACAAGGAACCTTAGCAATGGACAATGAAGCTGTTCTGCCAGTCAGGGAAAAAACCTCCCCTGGCAGAAAGACCTTCCAATTTAAATTCTCAATGTGCCACAACAGTTGGATACAGAAGATGATAGAGCAGGTAAAATGCTATAGGGGTCTTTTTGGTAATATTTCATATTTAACTTGTAACATAGACATCTTCAAGAGTGTTCTACAGATTTCAAAGTATGAGAGTGGGATTAAAAGAAAGGTACGTGGTCAGGTATTTCAAAGAGACATTCAGCCTATTGGATTCACTGTATTCACGTGAGATCAAGTAAAATATCAAGCTCTTTTGTATTAACTGAGTAAATATTTCATTCGGACTAATTAGAGTATTGTCTTACAAATATTAAAAGGCTTGCTAAAAGCTATGTCATTCATTATTATCATTAAAAGTATTGGTGTTAGGTCTTTGGAATAATTACAAACAGCAATTCTTCATAAGATAAATGAGTAGGATTAAAAATAAGCACATACAAAGCTATTCATCAATTAAATAAATCAGCCCGTGCTATGAAAACTCCATGAAAAGATACCTTAGAGACTTAGTTAATATCAAGGCATTACTTATTAACAGGAATGCTGATTGATTGGACACAATGAGAAGGAAATTTTAGAAGTATTGTCTAGATAAGATTGGAGGCTTATTTTCTTTTTAAAATATGGGGGAAGTAGTATGGACACCAAAACACTGTGATCTTTTTTTTAGAGTGACTCTAATATATCTGTGTGAAAAGCCAGATTATCCTGTATAATGGCATACAGACACAGACACCTATGTCATATGTTGTATTCTCCTGACACCACGCTCACGCCAAAAAATCCTTCCAAAGCCATCATTCTTTAGTCTTCAAATGTTTCATTTTGTGGCCCTGCTTAGGCCATTTCTTACCTACAAATCTGGTGCCTTTGCGGAGCGGAGATGCAGGTCTTTTTCGCCAAGAGTATCAGAGATCAGTGTGCCCAGCTGTAGGCACTGGAGCGGTGTTCAGCAGTCTTCAAGTCTTCAGAGACCAAGTCGGTTTTAAGAACAGTGTGCAGCATGTCTGAGTTTGTGTGTTGTGGAGCTCGAGAAAGCAAACAAATATTATTAGCCTGGGGGGCCAGGCAATGCCAGACTGACCAGACAGCACTTAGCACCTTCAGCAGTATTGTGCCTTGGCACTGTATCAGCCCTCTCAAACATGCTGGGGGCACTGCTGCTGTAGTGACACCGTGTAACAGAGAGATGAGAAAAATGGTAGCTGAGGAGGAGCCAAGGGCCACCTCCAGCTTCCCTGCACAGTGTGACACCTGCACCGGGTCCTCTCTGTCCCCCAACACTTCACAGCTGCTATCCATTCTCCCATTGTCTCCTAGACTCCAGTTATCTCTGGGCTGTGTGGAGGAGTCTAACTGAGACCCTCTTAGCACATGGTCTGCAGAGAAGCTTCAGAGCCCAAACTTCCTGTGCTGAGCAGCCTGTGAAGAGAGTTACACATTCGCTTGAGATGGAAACCAGCTCGCTTACCTGAGCAAATGGAACACTAAGCTGGAAAGTCGGAGAGCTTACTTTGCTGTGGCAGGTTACCCTCATTATCACTGCAGGGTAAGTAAATTATAAATATCTACCCATTAGGAGAGGAAAACTCGTACTTAAGCACAAGCTCTGTTATTTCTGCTGGGCTTGCTATTATTTTATTATTTCTAATCCTGTAAACAATAATATTTCAAAAGTAAAATATGTTCATAGTGCATGTAACTTTGCAAAGCAGCATCTTTTGCTACATAGAAACAGCAGTACATGAGCAATTCCAGCTTGTCAAGTCTGGGTATGTACTCACTGCACGCAGCCTCTAAACTGAAAGAGACCAAAATTTAAGTTGGAAATGTGTCACTTCCCCATATCCATTCTCCAGCTCAGTTCTAACAGGAATGAAAGACAGCTCATAATGTGGAAGGCCCGTGGCGTGTGTGTTGCAGGGAGCAGGGCTGTGGGGACTGCTGATGGAGCTTTGCTTCCTGCAATGTGTGCCCTGGCAAAGTGTCTGCCGTGAGGTATGTGTTCGCTGAAAGGTCTGCAGAGTTACCTATACATGTCTAAGCAGGGATATAAATAGAAAAGCAGGTTGGGTAGTGTGTGCAGTTTTTATTTGGAAAAAAAAAAAAAAAAACAAAACCAAAACAGACTGAGAACAAAAAGAGCTTTTCACTGCCTTGAGCCTGACGCTGGCCAAGTTCCAGATAGATCCCTACTGCTGGCTGAAATTAGAGCTGTGTCAGTCTACACTAAGTTGTGTCTGGTTGCCTGTAGCCCTGGATGGCTCTTCTGAGAGCTACAGGTCATCCAGATTTGGGAGTGTCCATCTTCTTTTGCTTGGCCTCATTCCTTACGTTAATGGCTAAGAGATAAAATGATGTAAGAGTCATTTTGAGATCCTAGAAAATCTGCCTGTGACTTTACCTTTTCCTGTGAGAAAATCCTTTGGCTGGCAATGGTACACTTGGACTTCCTTCTGCAGTTCAAGATTAATAATAGACATAAAATATGCAGTGAGGAGGAGTTAACTCTTGCTTTCCATAAATATATAATTCATTTTTAATTTACACATTTACAAAGTGTTTAATGCATTTTTAATGTACACATTTACATAAAGATAAAAAAGCCCCCACGTTCTTTCTTTTTTTCTTTTACTATAAATTACCTTTGTTGATGCCTGATAATCTAAATAACCAGAAAAAAAGCTCATAAAAATTCCCTTACATGATGAAAAGGTATGAAAAAAGTATTCCAGGAAATACACCTTGTTTGTTTGAGAATCGGAACCTACAAAATCTATCCTAAGAATATACAACTTTGAGAATAGATTGAAGTCTGAGGGGCAAATCAAGACCCTACCTTCCGCAAAGATTGATTTTAGGCTGCATTTGTCTTCATGTCTTCTGTAATATACCTAAATTCACTGCTATATAATCAGGGTGATTTGAGTTTTGAGTGCTGCAAAAAATGGGTAAAACCTCTGTGTCTTTGCTTACTTTACATTTTCAGTTTTTCTTGTGACAAGAAGACATAACTACATAAAATGTCATCCTGGCAGAACACAAGCATACTGTTGTGTGATGGGATCACAGTCAGCAGTCTTGGCTTTACATTTTTGAATCTGAATGTGCACAGCTCAAAATACAGGTTTATTAGGAATCATCAATCCCAGTTTATGCAAAGAGCAGACAGTTCCTTTATGGTGGAGTCTGCTTGCTAGTCTGTTACACAGCTGGGTATAGCTGAAGAACAAGTAGGAGACAAATTAGGAAGTTTGATTCTTGAAGTAACTGGAAACATCCAAAAATATTCTCCATAACTCAGGCCGTTAACAAGAGCAAAGGCAGTACAAAGCACATTCTTCCCAAGAAGCCTGGCTCCTGAAGACAGCTTCTACGTCTTCTGGAAGGAGCTTGCTGCTCTCTGAACTTCTCTGGAGATCTGTGTTGCTGCTAACGATGGCACGTGCTTGTGTGACGGCAGAAGGGTCCTGCCAGCTCTCAGCTCAGGAGAGTTGGCCTCTGCATTCTGCTTCATCCATTCACCTTACTCAAAAAACCCCACACCATCCTGCCCCACGCTGCAGGAACTGGGTGTTTGATGTCCATTTAATTTCATTACATCCTAATGTCTAATTACATCCTAATAACCTTGCCATTTGTACTCTAGCTTGTACAACTTTTATTTTGTGTTTTTCATCTCTGGCTGTGAGTGGTTCTTTTGATATGGCTCATAAATAACCTGTTGGCAATGTGAAATGATGTAGGCACTAGGAGTGCTTATCTCTACAGTGTATAAAGGAATTCTGTAGAAATAGCTCTTATGTAGATGTTAAACTAAATGCTGATAGTTCTCACCTTTTATTTTGAATATCTGTTAGCTCCCTGCAAGATGTTCCTGTAGAAATTGGGAGTTCCTTCACTTAAAATGTGTAATTAACTTTTTCCTATTATAGAAATGGCATCAAAAGTATTAGAAATACTTAATTCTGTCAATGATAAGAGTAAAGAGTTAGGAAAGAAGAGGAAAAATGCTAAAAGCTCTTCCAGCTCCTGTTCTGCCAATCCATCAGTATATAGTTTATTACATTTACACTGCTTTGTCCAAATTCCAGGAGATGTCATTTCCATCTGAGAGTTTTCCATAGTCCAGAAGAACTTATTATCAGAGAAAATTTCTTCTCTATATTTTCACTTTCTTTTCACTATACTACTGGCTGTATTTCTAGAGTATCGCTCACAATGAAATAAAAATTTTCTTTCCAAGTCTTCTCTCCACAAAAATCCATCATTGTGTTGGATTCTTAGTATTTCCTTAGGTGTTTACTTCTCTGTGGTTTAGATATGAAGACAGATTTTCCAGCTGTATTAAGGTATTCTGTGATGTTTTGCCACAAAAAAAAATCCATAAGGTTTACCATGAGGATGCTCCCAGGATAAGGGAACATCCTTATGGAATGCCTGAACAGCAGATTATATTGTATATAGTTGATATGCATCTTCATTTCTCTCTAGGTCATCACCTTTTACCTATTACTTACTGAATGAACCTTGATCAGCTGTGAAACTATTCTGAGTTTCTCACTGAGTTCCCAGGCAACCAGACTGCTTTTTGAAATCTGTGTATTTTCACTAATTCTTTGGAACAGGTCTCTTTCCCTGTCTGGTGTTCACAGAACATACAGAGCTCATGTCTACTGAGTATTTCATGTGCACACAGGTCCTTTTTCCATATATGTTTTTTAATGAAACAAGATGTGGATTCTGAAGCTGGTGCTATGAGAGTTTTTCTTACATGAAAAGCTCCTTGATTAAAGATAATATTTAATTTTTATTACAAACTTTCATTTTGCAAAGATATTTTTCCTGTTACTTCTCAGAGTACTCTGTGTGTTATAGGTGGCAAGTTGATTGACTCCTGGGTAATTATTTTTCGTTTATGCAGAATTAGTGCTACTGATGACAACTCTGAAAGCCCATCAATAGCCTGATGATAGTACTATGCAATACTGCTACATTTTCTGTCAAATAAAACAGTATTCACATCATGAAGCCAGAGAGAAGGCCAGTCTTAGAACAATTCAGATTTTTTTCTTTAAATAGATTCTATCTTCAGTTCCTTATTCCATTGTTGTGTTTCCAAAGGTGGAGGAGGTAACACAGTAACACATGTAGTTGTGTTTGTCCAATAGAGTAAATCCCTAAACTTGTTCCTTCAGAAAAGTCAGATATAATGTCTAGGGTAGAAGTTAAAACTGACTCTGTGTGATAAAACTAAGGCTCTTGACTGAAAGTCTATCCCTAAATAATCCCTGAATATTATCTTGAATAATCCCTGAATAGACAGTGGTTCTGTAAAATATTCTGTATAAAAGTGCAAACGGGTGAGTTACAATATGGCCAGTTTACATGTGTTGTCCAGTGTCTTGCAGACATTTTATTGTTGCAGTGTCTCCTGGAAACCTCGAAAGAAATGAAAGAAAGAAAAATTCAATCTCCTTCTGAACATAGGGATCCTAATATCTTAATAAGGCTGTGAAATCACCTGCAATCAAACAACAAATCCTTCAAAAAGTTATTTGTTGTTTATTGTTGACACAGTAAATGACTTTTTCAGAACCAGCAGGTTTTCAAGGGAACTAAGGCAAAGGGCTAAGTGTGTGAAATCAGAGACGTTTACACTGGTGTTTTATGGGGTAATGATCTTTCTTCAAGTCTGATAAAACATTTATGGTGTTGCTAGGAGCTCCCCATAATGTTACTAATGTAGTTGATAGTTAGGGAAGAAACAGACTAACAGGGGAACTAACCATTGTCTTAGAGCAACTACGTTTTACTGTCTAAATTCCAGATACTTGGTAAATTATCTATGAAGCTATTGCTAATTATTTTATGGAGTTATCTATAGCTTTAATCAGGAAATTAATTAGTGCTATAGCTGTATGTTTATGTAATGTAAGATATCCTTTTCCCTATTCCCATATAGAGGGCAGTGATTACAGTTTAATACATGCCTACATGCTTTCAAGTTATATTACAATATTGTAATGCTTTACAGTTTATATCAGCTTCCAAGCAATGCTTCAGTGCCTTCATCTGCCTCCTCAAATGGAGGGCACTCCGTGCCTGTTGAGGATGACTGGAAGGAGATGTCACCTCCTCCTTCAGAGACCGTGCCATGGGTCCTTATGGGAAGAACTGAATGCAGCTTTAATTAGTGAAAGGAAGTTAAACTGAAATGCAGTACTAGAAATCTCTGTTAAATTCCATTACTTTCACTCTGTCCCTAGTTCAGCTGCTCTTATTGAGACAGACTTGTCATTGAAGAAATTTATCTCATTTTGTCATGTCTGCATTTTTCCATTTGCAATCTTTTTGTTAATATATTCCTTACCAGTCCTACAGCATTTGCCTACACAACCATATCAGTGAGAAGGGTTTTCTCTACTTTTTAAAATGTAACATTGTCCTGTATATTTTCACTTAATATCCCACACACACTTCTGATAAAGTAAAAATGCCACCAAAACCAACGGACAAAACCCCAGTTATACAAGACCACTCCAAACATCTGGAAGCAGAACACCTAATAACAGAACATAAATAACAGAGCATTGATTTTCTGTAATTCACCAGTTGGCATATCAGCGGAAAGCAGAAACTTACTTTATGAATGAATTATCCAATTTTCTTTCCCTCGTCCCTACCCCATTTCAGTGTAGGTGATTCAAAACTATTGATTTGCATATGCTTGAAGTACACTATTGCCTGAAGAACTTGTACATTAAGACTAAGCAGAACCACTCTTCCAGTAAACACTCTCTTGGCTTTTTAGAATAGACACTGAGCAAGTGAAGGAAGTCTTGTATCAAAATTCAGCTCAGGTATTTTCTCATAAACTTTATAATCTTTAGCCATTGAAGTTGTACTGAATCAATAAGATGCCTTTATTCCTGCCCAAAGGTTTTTTGGGACTACTGCCTAACAATCAGTTCCCAGCCAGCCAATTGCTTTTTGATTTTTTTTGCACATTAGGAAGTAGCCAATTAAAAGCTGATTCCTGGAGAAAAGAGGGAAGATAACACCTGCTTAGTAAATGGCATAAAATAGCGCTAAAGTAAGGATGTATTTAAAGTGAGAACGTATGAACACAGATGTGCTTTTCTTTATGTGAATTGCTAATAATGTTTCTAAGACTTTTGGGAAACTTGCCTTTGTTGATCAGTTCATCAAAGAGTTAAAAGAACAAAATTGTGAGAGAGTTTTGCTTCACATCAATCATTCGCTTCAGAATTTGAAGATCACTCTTCCCTTTTAATCAGCACATGGAATATATTCTCTTTTCTTGGAGAGGGCAATTTGTTCATTACTAATTGAAGTAGACTAATTATAAATGATTAGCATTTGAAGAAGGCTTTTAACTGCTATATAAGACCAGTTCAGTGTGCCTTTCTCTGCACTTCTCGTGAGTGTAACTTAAAATACATGATTCAATAAAGACCTCAGTACAAAATAGGATTAAATGTACTTATAAGTCTTTAGCAGTCATTTCTGCTGGTCTTTAATCCTAAACCAAATGATGCTAAATATGCAGAATCACAAAAGACAGAAATCAGGTAATTCAGTATAAACATGCTTGCTTTCTGTGAGATATTCCTACTACTTTTCTAAGTACCATTTTACTGCAAATACTGTTTCACAAAGAATATTAAAAATACCTTAAGCTTTTAGTTCCAAATGGAGAGCAACTCAAGTGGTAATACTGATCCAGATGAAAAGAGTCACAGAAATCTACACTGAAAAGAATTGGACAGATTTTGTAGCTGCTTGGAGTAGCAGTAACAGTATTGATAGGAGCATCAGTTTAGAACAAAACCATTAAAATAAAATTATTTACATACCTACAGATGTCTAGAACAGAAAAAGATTTGTTAGCGCCTCGTCCCTCTCCTTGCTGTCTGGTTATGACAATAGATTCTGTTTTACTCTTCATAGTTTTCAGCCTGTGAACATGAATGTGACCTCTGCCTTTAGGATGATTCACGTTTGCAAGGCTAGGACAGGGAGAAGAGCAAAGGGAAGAGACTTTTTGTTAGAAGCCCTTCTGGGAGACCGGTTTTGCTCTTGGTGAAAAGATTTTTCACTTGACTTTTCTATTGTGTCCTGTGCAACTTGTGTCAGTTCTCCAGACTCTATGTTCTTTGTGAAGGCCTCCATCTCTATAAAAATTCCTTGTAATTCCCCCTCTCCTTCTCATGAGACATTTTAGGGCCAGCTTTGGACGTGAACGAGGATCAGTCTCAAACATGAACAAGGAGCTGCGACCAGGTGTCCCTGCCATGAGAACATCCCTACACAGCATCACAAATGTGGCAGTTGTGTATTTGGCTGTGCCCTGTACGAATGCACCAATGAATGTCCCCGATCTGAGAGTAAAATGAAATACCAGGTGCCAAAAAGTGCAGTGCACAAGGAAAGCACAGTCATGGTATCTTGTAGCCATAGACCTTAACAAGAGCCACTGTCAGGTTTTCCCAGGCTTCATAAAAAGGGAAGTTTTTTATGCATAGGGTGGAGAATGATGGGGAGATATTTTTTTAGTTTGTCATGTGAGAGTGAGGTAGAGCAGTTAAAATATGAAGACTGGGATGAGAAGTCATTTGGAGTTCCTGCTGCTGAATTACTGGAAGTTGCTGAATGGGGAATTGAACGAGGCTATGATGTACTTAGCATTAGGAATAAAGACAAATCGATTGTGCTTCATACAAAAAAGTGACCTAGTAGTAGAAGAATGAAAAGAGAGGGGTGACGTGGATACAATTTTGTAGCAGAAGACCAGTCTTGGCAGCAGCATTTTAATAAGTGGGGGGAGACTAAATGTGTCTTGTCTTTATAAACAAACATGGCAGTGAAATGCTTGTTCTTCGGATTTAAAAAATTGGGAAAACATTGTGCAAATGAATATCAAGATACCTGTTTTAATTTTGTAGAGTTTGAAACATTGGTAGCTGGTCACTCATAAAAAGACGTCAGAGAGACAAGGAGGCAATGGGTCTGGGATGCTGAGTTAGGGCTGTTAGTTGCTTTAAAAAAGTAGTTGAATTTAAATTTGCAGGTAAGGGTAGACTGAGATAATTTAAAGGCAAGATTGAAGGAGGAAAAAAAAAAAGTATTTTGGATTTCCCACCAAGAACCGCAATAAAATCTAGAGAAATCTGTGGAAGAAGGACGGTGGGAGAAAATTATCATAGTGCAGAGTCAGAGAAGGCAAAAGGGGACTGATTTCAAGAGGAACTTAGCTGTATTGAAGGGAGCTGGCAGTTCAAGGCAGGACACAGAGTGCTATTTCTGAGCGTAAAGAGATTAAACAGAGAGGAGAAATGGTAGTTAAGGAGGCTGGGGTGTGGAACAAGTGCGTTTGTGCTGTGACGTGAGAGGATGGGAAAGTAAGGCAAAGATTAAAAGAGGGAATAAGAACAGAGACCAGCAAAATCTGAAGTTATTGTTCCAGTTTTGCGACAGGTAAAATGAAAGTAAGTAGCAGGGAGGGAAGACAAAAGATGGTGATGGAAAGCAAATGAAGAGGACTGAAGTAAGTTCTAAAAATATGTCACAGATGTTTCTTGAATCACCAGACGGTGATCTTTCTGCCTACTGAGGATGATGAAAGCAGGCAGGTCCAGATATTACAGGACAGACTGAATCATTCTATACTACTCTGATCCAGGCTGCCTTGTTTTCAGGCTAAGGCACTGTCGGGGCAAGCTGGGGGTTGAATTCCTTGCAATTGGGCTGAGGTGGATCTGGACACACGTTTCTGCATGAGGCTATTACACAAGGTGAGTGTCAGCCAAATCACTAAGTGACTTTTGAAGAGGCAGTGGGGTAAACCTGTGGGTCAAGCGTGCCACGAGCCGGTGTGTGAACATGCTCTGAGCTCTGAAATGAGAATCTAAAAGCCTAAACATTATCCTGTCAATTTTTCTTATTCTGCTGGCATTGAAATAGGGTGAAATTGAGACAAGTAAATGTAGAAATAAAGTTTCAAATCAAAATCAGAAATTCAGTATTTGCAAAACCTTATTATTGAAGGAGACAATGAACAGAAACTTCTTGGATCACACAGTTGAAATCAGATATCCAAAATCACATCTATTTCAGAAGTCTGAGTCCTTTTACAAATTGGTTTTAGGATTTCCTTTTCATCCCTTTCTTCAGAATTGACCTGCCCTTATGGTGTGCTCTTATTAATGTTTAGTAACTGTAGGGATGTTGATGTTCCAAACACGAAGACGGCTGGGGATGTCCTTCTTTTCCTTTCTCCCTTGTAGAAAAGTACCTGGTGTAGCACATCAAGAGTAATGAGATTTTTGTATCATTATATAGGTAGAAGTAATTTTTAGTAATTTAGTAATTTAGTAATTTATCTACCAATGTTGCCATCTTTTGCCCAGGTACTCTCTGCACAAACTAAAACCAACTATGGAAAAATGGGTTATGAAGCCTCTCCTTTAAATATAACACAGGAAACCGTGGAAGGGTAGTATGGCAAAGTGAACTACAAGTAGCTTGCACAGCTTATACTGCAAGTATTCCAACAAACTCATCAAACCAGAATATAAACCACTAAGTTTTTAAATATCCTTGCTATCATACAAAACTAAATAGCCTGTAATTTTTTTTTTTTATATGCCAGGAGATTCTTTCACATATAGTTACCATAGTTATTTTTTCCCATTATCTCCTATTTTTTAGCAAATTTGAGCTCAGAAATACTTACCTGTATAAAAATTCCTGACATTCCTCCTCCTCTCTTGATTTCTCTGTTCCTCTTTTCTATCTCATATCAGAAGCAAAGTGTAAGTGTATTTGCAGATTTCTCTTTTTTCTCTCCAGCTTTTCTCCACCAGCAGGCCTTTGATTTGAAATTGTAAGGCACTTAAATCTTCTGCCAGCATTCTTATAAACAGATTCAACTTGTCCTTTTGTCGATGCTTCAGCATGTAGCCAATTTCCTCTCTTTTCTTGCAGTTTAGAAGACCTCAGATAATTCTTCCTCTGTTCTCTCACAAATATATGAAATTCTAAGTAGTCATCTAACTTCACATTCATGAGGCAATTTCATCACCACCAAATTGCAGACTTGGCAAAACATTGTCCATCTGCCTTTGAAATGTTTTAAGAAAGGATTGAATTTCAGAGATGCTGGTACAGACAATCTAATCTACTACACGTCTGCTTGTTCTTTTACAGAATAGCCTTGTTCTTTTGCATATCCCAGTATGGAATGCTTAAACTGTTGTTGAGCTTAGTTAAAGTTACCATTCAATTCACCAGTGCTTCACATTTTATTCGATAAAAGACAAGGTCACTGGGATTCATAGAATTTGGCCTAAAACTGCTGATTGCAGGAAACAATGCACTTCTGTATAGATCTTTAGAAAGGACTGATCTGATGTCAGTATGCACTCTCATGTGGCTTGGCTGCAATTTTAGGCTGCTGAAGTAGAAGTGGTGAATGCTTTTACTTGTGTTCCAAACTCTTAGTTAATGCCTTTGCAGATAGGTTATCTAGGAATGGTGTGATATATTAATCCCTCAGGTTTAGTTAGATAACCCCTTCCAAAGCTTTAAGAAGTTGCTGCCTCAAATTCTTCAGTCTGAATCGGGTCAGATCATCTGGAATCCAGTTTTTTTCCCCCTTTGCTCTTCATTTTAGGACTTTCAGTCTGCACGCTGTAAGCGTACACAAAGGAACGCGAGCAGCTGCGGTTATAGAGACATGTCTGGTAAGCAGCAATGTGTGATTCACAGTGGCACGGCCTGATGCGTGCAATTCTTTTTTTAAAAGTATTTATCCTGTCTCTTTAACAATGTGTTTAAATGTAGAACAAGCAAAAATTCTGACTCGCTGTCCTGTCTCAGCGGTCACTGTCCCTCAAACAGTGGTAGTCCAAATATTTCAGTGTTAACTTCCATGCACACGAAATCTGCTGCAGTCAGGAAAGATATTAAATACTAAAAAAAGAAACATACTGACTAAGTTGCTGGCTCTCTCAGTCTGAACAGGCTCATACATCTTTTACCCTCGAAAGCTTGTAGACTCTGACGTAAGAGAGGAAGAGTGGCCATGTACTCAGAGAGAAGACATTTTCATTATGTCAAAAATAAATGGCTGAAAACTAAAGTGTGGCTAGTGCTGAGTGTACTTCCTTGGCAGGAGCTGATGCCATTCTGAATAGCAAAGCCTTTGAGATGTTTCAGTAGTCCTGTATTATTTATTTTGATCACATAAATGTTTATTATCTGTCCCTAAAAATAGATGAAGTGAATTTGAGAATGTTGCAATGCGAATAAATGGTGAGTCGATGAAAAACTCTTTTGGCAATGTATCCAAGCCACAACCAACCGCACACAATTTTGTTATATAAAGACTTTGGGGAGCAGGAGGGAGTTAATGTCTGTAGGCTTATTGGCTCTGTGTACATTTGCTATGACCCTTTTGTTAGTGAAATAACCCAGGAAAGAGATAGGAATCAATGCAGCGCTGTAGGCAGTGTAAACGAACTTGTGCATGTTTGAAATATAGTTGTTAAGATCTTATCTGGTCATGCTTGCCCAAATGATAACAAATCCCAAATACATTCTAACCGTGGAGCTGCTCTAAACCACACTGCAGACATGGATATTTTGAGCAATAATCCAGAAATTTGTAGCAACAAACTTTGCTTTCTCTTTTTGCCAACAGTACCTAACTGTTTGCTGCTGCAAGCTGAACTCAAAGATGCTGATGTGTGTAACTGTTCTGATGGGTTTATGGTAAGTATTTGAAGCTGAATTTTTCTTTTTTTTTTTT